>JAUTBT010000673.1:0-29439 GCA_032361225.1 Lepetodrilus schrolli | reverse complement strand
ACATTCAGCGCTATGGATGTTGCGGGTTTCCTCCTGCCCTAAACTGACAAGTCATGATATAAGTGAAAGAATCTTGACAGCGACTTAAAACCCCAAATAAAAATAATATTTAAAAAATAAAATAAAAATAATAACAAACAAATTTAAAAGATTAGAATAAACTAGATATGAGCATGTTGATGGGAATTAGGTGAGGGGTAATGAGAACTGACTGCTACAGTTGCATGTTGATGGGAATTAGGGTGATTCATTTTTAATGAGAATGGCTTACTATGGGGTTATTAAGAGCGATGACAATCAACTATTGCAGGTGTATATTGCAAGGAATTATTATGACGCTTATCCACTTTGGAGAAGCTACCAGGCCCTCAGACTTCATTTGTCATACTTTCTCCCTTGTAGACTTGACATGTTATCATTATTTAAAAAAAATATATGATAGCATGTAGACATCTATCAAGATGGTAATATACTGAAAGAAATGAATTAATGATCCTGGAAATCAGCCAATGATAAAAAAAATTTTTTATTTTATTTATATAGTTTGTTTCTTCTTTTTTTCCCATTCTATTTACACGAATCTGGAGAATTGCCAGATTGAAGGCAGGAAATATTGTTCTAAGTACTTTAATTAGAAATTTGCGTTAATTTCTCCTCTGGTATTAATCACATCAGAAATCTACAGTTCAAACTAGGACTGCCACTGGCACTTACGATGATGAAAGAATCATGTTAAAGTGGACCTCTGGTGTAACAAGTGCTAAGCAATTTGTAACACTCGCAGGAGAAACATAGGGAAGGAATCAAAGGAAGACCCAGTGTTGGCTTGACGTAACTATTACTGTTGTACATGTTGTATAGAGACTACTACATTAAGTCGTTCACAGTTGATGTACAGAGCATTAAATTAGCCCCTTCACAAATTTTTATTAAGCGAGTAAACATTGAAAGATCGGATACAGTCTTGGCTCGACAAGAAAAAGCAAACGGAGCAGTAATATATTGGCATTCAACTGACAAAGTGACAAAATTTATTATTTCTGGAGAATTCGGTAAATTTGTATAGCAGGTCCTTGAGAACGTGGCAAAGCAGATATTCTTTGATTGATTGCCTCTCCAAAATTCATGAAATGGAACAGCAACACTCTCACCTGTAGACTAACACTGCTAAAGGTGGGCCACCCAATACAGTACAGCAATGGTTTAACATTGCGATTAACCAACGGAGAATATTTCGAGAGTTCAACGACTCCTAGCAGTTGCAGCAGCAGGGAGGAGGAGAAATGGTGCAGTGGAGTTTTCATTCTTCACAGTGCGTGAAGTTTTCCGTCTTCAGAGTGCGTGAACAATCTTTTTGCATGCTGCGTCAATATTTTCAACAGCTGTTTCCATCACGTGAACTTGTCCTTGGATAATAAAGATATTCATCATTAGAGAAATCCTAATAGCTATGCCAAAAGTTGCACAGGAACGTCAGCTTTTGAAATTGTTGCCTTTGCAATGACCCAATGTTTTGTTTGCTTCTATGGGACTTTGAAAATAAATAAATATTGGCGGATAATGTAATACACTATGACTTCTTTGACACTTTCGTTCTTGAAGTAGATATTTTCCACACGAAAAATAATGTTATGTTCCATATTTAATGTTAAAAATATTAAGCTAAACAACGTACTCCGTTAATGGTGTTCTGAGTACTTGCCAAGAAGTACATTGGACATATATTCATCTGCCAGTGGTCTTTTAATTTGATTTTGTCGAAGACGAACATTGGTGGTCATGTAAACCACAGTCCAAAGGAAACAAAGTTCTATCATAATTTTCTGTCCAAGATGGAGTTTTGCCAGCTTCTTTGGCCATCTATGTGAATCTCCTTCGTCTTCTTCATCTTTTGAAGTACTTTAAGATACGATTGATGACCGACGATCTGAGGACTTTGTGGTCCTGATCAACATTATTGATAGTTGTGTGGCAGACAGTCTCAGTCAGATATAGATAATGTTTTTGCTCAGAGCATAGAAATCTTTCAATTGGCATTTTGATAGATGAAACATTTAAAGAAAACATTCCTTCAATGGACAAGATAACAGTCTGTAGTGTCGTGAAAACTTGCGGCAATGCCGTGATGCGACGACATTGACCTGTATACAATTGACGTCATGACATCATCAGTGTGTCCTTGTTCCAATGAGTTGTATAACATCCATAGTTGTGTACTCCCCAGTGAGTTGAGAAAGAGAAAATGATTGCATACAAATAATGTGAACATTTATATTGGGCCAAATCCATGCTTGAAAGCATGTGCATTGCACTACATTATTACCCTGGTCAATGGATCTGTATGCACTCCCTGGGGAGTATACAACCCAAGCTGCCATTCAAGGCACTACAAGGTTATTCACATGTCCATTTCATCCTTCTGGGTACCCACGTTACCATGTGTACCAGCATACTGATCCATTAACCAGGGTAATAATGTAGTGCTTTGAGCACACTATAGAGCATGGATTTGGAGCAATATAATTGTACACGTTATTATTGTGGTAGCACAATGGTAGAACGTTTAGACTACGAAGTCAAAAGCCCCAGTTTCGAATCCCATCATCAATGTTACTTTTCTGACATTTATGATAGAACACTCTGTCTGTACCGTTTTACCATGACAATACAGTTACCATCCTTGGTCTGTCGGTACCAGCCACTGCTCGCAGGTTTCTTGCAACATTTAGCACTCTGGATGTTACGGGTTTCTTCCTGCCGTAAACTGACATGCCATGATATAAGTGAAAGAATCTTGAAAGTGGCTTTAAACCCCAATTTAAAAAAACAATTATTACGGTATATTAGTCTGCAGCATGAAGTAGGTTATCAGTTTCATATTCCGTATTTCCAACCAAAGTAATTTGTCACTCAAGATTTCTAAAGACAACAGAATCAATCAATCACCTGTTACATAAATGACATTTCTTCACTCATATTCACAAACTTTTAAAAAGTCACTTCAATTTTTTTTTTTGTGATGTCCATTTATGATTTTCACCAAAATGAAGAGGTTCGTATTTTTTCTCCTTTCCGAAATGCCACTCATATTTTCAGTGATTGTGTTGTCCATGCAATTCTGGAAATTTCCCTCGAGGGAGTTCAATTCTCTTGTAGTATGAGTACTTGAAGAGTTCCCCCAACTAACAATCCTCTCAATGAACCTGTCACAAAATTGTCTTATAGCATGGCGTAATTACATTTCCTCCCTTCCCACAAAATCCCATACTTTCTATTAATGCTCCCTCTGTAGGACCGAGAACCAGATAAAACATGCACTCTGGAAATAACATTCTAGACCTTCATCTTGGGGAATGGAATTTTATTTAATCTTGGATGAAGTTTGTGCATTCCATGCCATTCATTTAGATTGTATGGATTAGATTGGGGATTTGATGGCCGTTTGCCTCACCGTAAATTGCCACTTTATTGTCTGTATTTTCTTTTTTAAATAAAATAAAATCTCCTACAGGTAATTTCTCAAAAAACATCTCACTATGACTGTATCAAAATTGATTCTTCTTTCTGGCAGTATTGAATAGGGATGCAGTATTGAATAAGGATGCAGATATATCAGTAATCCTTAAAATTGGTGCTGTGTGGCATAGTTGGTAGTGCATTGGACCACAAAACCAATGGTTCTGGTTTGAATTTATTTGAGACTCATGCATCTTCATCATAATGTAGAACAGGGTCTTCATGTGCAAAACAGCACAACTCCCAAGGTAACCTTACCTCAAACCCTATTAGCAATGGTGTAGTCGTTGGCTAATGTTGGAGTTACAGTTACCTTAGAGTTATGCAGTTTTGTACAGGAGACCCAGATCCATACACACCAAGAGGGATATGGTGCAGTGTTTAAATTGTTATCAACATTAGTTCTGGAACACCAGCTGTGACTTGCCAGTCTTAATGATACCAGTGTGGCACTCTTCTTCTAACCATCAGTGCAACATCATTAAAATTCTTGGGAAAATAGTTTTTAAGTCCCAATTTATTCACTCACGTCTATCACCCATTTATCCATTGATAAAGTCAATCAGTCCATCACTATCCCTCACTCACTCTTTCTATCATCACTTTCACTCATTTCATCTCACTCATGTCCTCATTTCATCTCATCTTATCTCATCGTACTCAAACAGTCACTAACTCATCTCAACTTAGTCATTCATCACACTCATGCACATAGTCACCAACCATTCTCTCTCTCTCTCTCTCTCTCTCTCTCTCTCTCTCTCTCTCTCTCTCTCTCTCCTCTTCTCTCTCTCTCTCCCTCTCTCTCTCTCTCACACACATACACACATGCGCATACACACTACCACACACACTCACTCACTCACTCAGTCCTTCACTCACACACTCACTCACTCCAGAAATTATGTGACAGGCAGACATCAAATGGCGTAACTGTTATGGTTCCCCAAAGAAGCATGTTTTACGCATCAAATAGACGTAGACCTGTTTTAGGAAGAGTAGTCTCTGAGAACTTTAAACTAATCCACACATACTTATCTGTGAATAGCACAGTTGGGAATTGAAACCTATCATTAAATCGTCATTGCTGTAGTATCTTAAGTATTAATTTCCTTGCAACTTTCCTGAACAATTTCAGTCGCCTACTATGAGAATATCTCTAGCGAAACACACAATGTATGGGCAGTTTGTCTTGCACAAGGGTATTCATTTTTGTTATCTCAGGATGCAGGTCAACACCAGAGTCAAAGAATTTTCTATAATAAATTATGAGCAGTTTGTTGTTGTTCTTTGTTCCATCTTGTTTATTTTAAACAAATTTAATTTTAACTAGGAACTGCTGGTGTCACATAGCTATCTTTCATAACACAATCTCCTTTAAAGAGACATATTTGTAAGCTGCACATCCTTGATCTGATACCTATTATAACACACACAGTGTACGGTTTGGATTATCAATTTTGGGTGTATACATCATTTGTAATATAGCGAGCAGACAAAGCCTAGTATTTCAGTAAAAAGAATATAAAATTAAACATAAAAGTTAATATGCAAATACTAGTATTGATATTTTCTTTTTGCAATCTGCAAGGTAGCGGAATGCCACATTAAACATTACTGCACCGATGGGTAACGGATTACATTGTCTGCCTGCAGTATTGAGGGTATGGCATACATATAATTTACAGTATAAACAAAATTAATCATAGTGAATGTTAATATTTGCAAGCAATGAAAATTCACCAAGTTTCACATCCAATGATATAGTTTTCCATGTCGGCCGAAGGACAGTAAAGGATTGAGCTAAATACATTCCCAGTTGAGATTAGAGATATGAAAGTACTATAACATCTACTTGAATAATTATGAGTGCAGATAATCTTTTGCTTCAATTTAATTTCCGAGTCCGTAGGCTGATACAATGTTGTAATCCAGACACCAAAAAGTGACCTACAGAATTCAATGTGTATAACTTTTAAGACTGAAATCCACCATCAAGAATTCAGTATTGTGTTCAAGGCTTATTTCCCCAACATAAAAAGGCAGAGCCCAAGTACTGTGAAGTTCACATTGAAGACCAGTCCGCCTCATTGCACCCAACCTGTGTGCTCATGTGAAATTGTATTAGGAAGCTTGTGCCACAGACTGAACAAGAACAGCTAAGCACAAGCCACAAGCCTACCTCATCACCATACCCCACCCCTCACAGACAAAAGGTGACCCAAGGCTAATACCCTTGATCTTAAGAACCATCGGTAGCCAGGTACCGATGCACCGGGTATTTAATGCCTGGACATGCCTTTACACTTGTCCCAAGTAACTGAGAGTCTCTTAAATGACATAGACATTTGTCCTGAGTCACTGAATATCGCGAGTCACTAAGAGTGTCTGGAATTACATGGCTGTTTGTCCTGAGTCACTGAGTATCACCAGTCACTGAGAATGTCTGGAAAAACATTGAGGTTTGTCGCGAGTCACTGAGAGTGTCTGAAATGACATGGACATTTGTCCAGAGTCACTGAATGTCACGAGTCACTAAGATTGTCTGGAATGACATGGAGGTTTGTTGTGAGTCACTGAGAGTGTGGAGTGACATGGAGGTTTGTCCTGAGTCACTGAGTATCATGAGTCACTGAGAATGTCTAGAATTACATGGCTGTTTGTCCTGAGTCACTGAGTATCACCAATCACTGAGAATGTCTGGAAAAACATTGAGATTTGTCATGAGTCACTGATGGTGTTTGGAGTGACATGGAGATTTGTCGTGAGTCACTGAGAGTGTTTGGAGTGACATGGCCATTTGTCCTGAATCACTGAGTATCACAAGTCACTGGGAGTGTCTGGAGTTAGGTGCAGGTTTGCTCTGTCACAGAGTGTCTGGACTTGCAAAATGGAAACCCCTTTCTTGAAGCTCTCGTATCCACTATGAGGTCCTAATCCTCTCTTGCCTGGTCTCTTGGCTGCTGTGTAACGGGACCACTCACAAGAGGGCTGTTATCTTGTAGTGGATATGAGAGCTTTGGTTCTTGTCAGGATATCCTGGTACTGGTCCCTAATGGTTGCTAATGTGTTTGGTATACTCTGGAGATGGTCATTCATGTTTCATGTGCATTCTAGACATGGTCACACATGTTTCAGATGTACATCAGAGCTGGTCTTTCATGTTTCAGTTGTACATATTTCAATTGTACAATAGCAATGATCATTCAT
The DNA here is from genome assembly GCA_032361225.1 of Lepetodrilus schrolli. Classification (NCBI taxonomy): domain Eukaryota; kingdom Metazoa; phylum Mollusca; class Gastropoda; order Lepetellida; family Lepetodrilidae; genus Lepetodrilus; species Lepetodrilus schrolli. Next base: position 22,713 of record JAUTBT010000673.1, on the reverse strand, counting down.
TCTTCAGGTGAATGTCCATCAGAATATGACGATTTTAGAATAATTATGTGCAACCAGAATTGGTTGTTTGTTTTACAATATTTCCACAATGAACAAACTTTCTAGAAATGGACAAAAGAAACATTGGATATGATGCGATAAAGGAAGGTTCTAGGAGCTTGTACACCAAAATAGTCTATTCAATCAAGTATTTACCTAATGAAGGCGTCACCAATGAACAGTAACCCATGGAGATATTATTCTGCACAATGTGGATGAATAACTCATCATCCGAGATCAGAGGGTTATCATGTCAGTAGCAAAATTGCCATTGATCTCAATATGAGCAACACCCTCCAAGGATATTGTCAATTTCCTTTTGTCAGTCATCAATAATGCACGCCTTGTTGATGCGTAATCATACACATTTGCAGTCATAAGGAGGTGATAAGATTGCTACACCCGCAACACGATAACAACAGACCCACAAATATTGATCTCAGTGCAAGGAATTCCTTACAACTTAAGGCAATGAATCCGACAAAAAAAAAGGAAAGGAGAGTCTTCGAGATACAGTTTCATAATTTGATTACGTCGTTGGATTGAATAGCTGAGAGAGCTGGACGGTCTAAGCGATGAAGATTGGCAAAAAGTTTTCCTAACAATCGTTTTGTCGGCAGACTAATATTTTATTAAAGTCGTCAACTCCATTAACCAAAGTTAAAGTGAATAAAAATGTACTTATTTATTTAATTGCTTCATTTATTCATATCGATAGATTTATTCATAAGAAAGTTGCAACTACCAAAAATAATTGTTCAAAATGCAAAGAGGTGTGGCTTCAAACATCTTATATGTAATTCTTTTTTTTTAAAACAACATTTACCCTGACGATGTCCGTCCATCCTTCGTAACAAAGATTCCATCAACCTTTATTGGTCTTGGCAATTAAGACTGGCCATTATGGTCCAATGACAACCTTCCCAGAATCAATAGCAAACAATATAGCAAGTTCCCGAAGAACATATTAGATTATCCTTCAAATATTCGCTTCACGGACAGACAAACGAGATTACTGACGCCAGCTTTGACTACCTGTCAGAATCATAGCTGTTGGTCTGTGCACACAGTCTACCAGATAGTGCACTTTTAGTTCCAGGACACTCGTGTACAAAACAGCATAACCCTCTGGTGACCTTTATGTAGGGTTTGAGCTAAGGTTACCTTAAGAGTTATACCATTTCGTACAGCAGATTACTCAGTTTGTAGTATATTTTGAGTTTTTTTTGTTCTGTAAGATTTAACTCTTTCCATGCTGGATTGAAACTAAACATGACTAGGCATTGTTAGTTGCCTCCAGCATGGAGATGGTTAAAAATGTTGCGTCTTACCAAAACAAATGATTTCCATCCAATTAAATGCTCTTCCGATTGCGAGTATGAGTTTTGGCTGTTATGACGTACCATAGCAATTTAATTTGTATATTTAAGAAAAATACTTTTAAATGTTTTTGTTGACCATAATTAATAAATGTTTCATTTATGTTTCAGATTCCGTCACTAATCCGGTCCATCTCGGAAATAGAAATAATGAGGCTTCGGCAGCAAACACAATTTATATGGGAAGTCTATTTCTCGTCTATTGACAAGATTGTAGGAACTGTTTTAGAGGTGAGTCTACTTTCCTTTCCACCGGCATCCATCTCTCACCCCCCCCCCCATCCCCCTCCTACCTCACCCCCCACCAACCCCACCCAAATCCACATTTTCCATTGTGCATAATCTCCAACTATACAAATCGGAAAGTGATGCCAGTTGATAATAGTATCTAAAAGCATAGCTAAAAGAATTTTGTTAATTTTCTTTCAGTATCTAATTCACCATCGGTAATGTTCAATGGTTATCTTATCCTGTAGTGTTAACATGCAGAGTCTTCAGCAGATGAAGTTCATTATCATCGTGTAACATTCCATTCTGGCATGTGTGGAAGTCTTATTAACAATCTTTACACTTAGCGTTCCTTGAATTGCAAATTTTTGCTGCCTGGAGTGTAAATTGATCTCAAATTGGCAGAGAATATTTTCATTGTATAGTACGCTATCATGTATAGTACGCATCCCTTTCTGAAGGAAAAAATGCGGGAAAATTCTTAGATTCAGTGTATAAGATGCACCCCTTTCTCGCACCCCTTTCTCGGGTCCAACTGACGCATTGTCAAGTGTTCATTAAATTCACAAGATACTATTTCAAACATGCAAAGTGAAAAAATAAATTTGATGTCTTTCATATAGACTGAAATCTGGCAACCAGTAATAGAATGTAATTACCATAATACATTGTGAAGATGTTCCCCAAATCCAAAACAGTACGCACATAGATTCATGGTAACTGTAAAACTGTGATGTGATCAAAATGGGCAAGTTGGTATACAAGCACACTGGCTAGTCAACATGGTAAACTATAGGACACACGTAGATTCCCCGGCAAGTAGAAATATGGTTAGCCATGAATCAAAATGTTAAATTGTTTTGATTGCGTTCTGAGGTCCGAAATCGCAGAAAAGTACTATTAACAGCTAATTTTTTTAAAAGGTACTACTACAAGCCATGTGCTTTTAAATGGAAATGAGCAGTTTGTATGTGCAGGAAACATTGCTGTCAGATCGTTTTTGTGATATATGAACATAGCATTGTTTAATCGTATTTTATCTATACATTCATAATTATTAGCACTCAATATATCACCAGCTCTTCTCTGAGGTCAGGGCACTCATCAGGAATTAGGTCGTCATCGCAATGCAGATGTGTGTATTGTTTTAGTAGCATGGATCGGTGCATTTGAAAAAAATGAACCTGTCTGATTTTCGTGATGTTAACGGTCACATTGTAGGTGATGAAGTCTTGGTGAACAAATAACACAACAGTACATTTAGTTGATTGTTTAATCTTTATTCATGAATATTTATCAGCTTTTGATAGCGATATGAGATTCAAAATGTCCTGAGGTTCAAAATGGCCAACGCATAGTTTGAATCAAGTCTTGAAAAAACGTTTAGAATTTTGTGGTCATCAATAGTACGCACCCCCGCGTGAAAGGTCAGTTTTGGGGGTTAAAAAAATGCGTATTATACAAGGAGAAACGCAGTATTTGAGGTTAAAAAAAAGGGCATATCCAGGGAGAAATACGGTAGTAGTTAGCATTAATAAAGCTAGTCTACTGCTATGATTGCATTAATATACTTAATGATTTAACACTAAATTTGACAATGAATTGATCTAAAATTTTATATATTGATAACAATACAGTCAAATATGCAAAACTGAAAATTGTTTCATACAGTATTAACTAAGAACAACTCAAAAACACAAAAACGAATGAAAGGGAAACGTGATTACTTGCTGCTCTTGTCTTCTCTTTCTCTCTATCAGGATTATCAGATAATAATGATGATGGTAATTAATAGTAATAATAATTTGAATGTTGTTCTCCACAGATAATTAAGGACCGTGTGTCGAGTCACCTGAGTCGGTCGATGACGCTGTGGAACTCTGTCCCTGGTGCTATGTCCATCCTCCCCGAATACTCCGACGTCATGTCGTCGTACCCGTTCTACTACAGCCAGCTGGGCTCGGCACCCAGGCGCAGGTTTACTGCCGTCATATATGCAACAAGTCCTGTGATGTCCACTTCCACTTCCCCCCTCTTCAGAGTCCTACGCAGCGTGGCCAAGTCTCCTCATGTACAGAAAGTAAGGCCAAAAAAAAGTTTTGTTTTTTTTTAAAAAGAAATTTAAATATTTATTTTAATTTCTTTTTGCAACATTGTCTTGGTACAGTTTTAAAAAAAAATTGTTTGCAAAAAGTAGCCTTTTTTTTTTTTAAGCTATATTTTAATGTTTGCATTGTCTCAAAAACTTTCAAACGAATGATGCTTTCAAACATTGTCTCAGAATTTATTTTGCAAACAGTAGGCCAATTTAATTTTTAGGTCTATTTAAATTTATGTTTGTAAGCATTGTGTCTCGGACAGTTGCTTATGGTAGGCCTGTTTGATTTTTAAGATTTCTTTTTGGATTTTGTAATTTTCAATTTATTTTATATTTAGGCTATATTTAACATAAAAAGTGTATTGTCATTCTAAGTTAAGAAATATATTTAAAGCAGCATCAAAGCAGATGGTTAATAAGAACCAACACCAACAATATCAAAAACTAACTGACATATGGGGGGAAAAAACCGCCATGAAATGATGAGTAAGCAACATTTCAATTGTTTACATTTAATTTCCAAATGGCAATATGATTTTATCTGTATCTACATCCATTTTCATTGTAATATAACTCAAATGGATAAGGGTAAAATAATTTCTGAGACTTTTGATCATAATTCCAAAAGATTGTTGTCAGCAAATACACAATCTACAACGTCATGGATATGTGTAAACACCGTGATAGCATGCAACAACCATGTTCTTCACCCAAATAAGGAAGGTAACCTGCCACGGGTTTTGAGGGAGCATCGCGTAACAATGGGGCACAGTCATTCCTTTACGCTGGCTACAATTATCTCATGTTTATGTGCATGCCAGCTATTTCCATATCTGCTATTAAGACTACGAGGCCATTGTGGTAGAGTCTGCCACAGATGATTACTGGCACATGGTGAAATAACACAAATCCAGTTTTTACCCGGATGTTTGGCCGAGGATCCAACTTGCGTAGTCTTCGGATAAGCAAGTGTTTTGTGTTCGGATTTATAAGCAAGCGTGTAGTGTCCGGATAAGCAAGTGGGTAGGGTGCAGTACCTGAAACGCTAGTTGATTTTCCTGTATTTGGGGAATGTTTCCTGCAGCAATGTTTAAAAAGTTAACAAATTCACTCAGTGTAAGGTATAGGTGTATGACTACAATAATGTGAATATGAAATGTTGTAACACATCGTTCTATTTGGTGTTTGCTTGCAACTGATTGTATTTTTTTAAAGAAAGTTTTAGGTGCAGATCATAACAGAAATGCAGTACATTAGATTGAGTGAAACTGGAATAAAATCACTTCTTAGATTTAAAAAGAAATAATAATAATAAAAAATGTTTTTTTAAAATAGTGGGGTTGGGTGATGTAGTAGCACAATGGTACTTCGTCAGACTTCATAGCTAAAGGTCAGAAGTTCCAATCTACCCTGGATGCCTGGCATCAATGGCCACCAAAGTTACCTTTCAGATACGATCATAAATATTTTTGAGAAAGTATTTTTAGTAAAATATTGTATTTATGAAAGAAATCTAACAGCCTTCATTCAACACAGATATTTGCAGTTATCTATAAACCCATCCCATTTTAGTGACTGGACAAGAAAGTGCAAGCAATAGACACCATCCATTCAATACTACCCATCCTTTGCTGGTCGACTGAGAAACTCTTGTTATTATTACTGTGCACATAATATTTCATAAATAAATATGTAAACATTAGACACTATCCATCCATGGGGTGTGTGTGTATGTGTGTGTGTGTGTGTGTGTGTGTGTGTGTGTGTGTGTGTGTGTGTGTGTGTGTGTGAGAGAGAGAGAGAGAGAGAGAGAGAGAGAGCGGGGAGGCTGATGATGTTTAACAGAAACTCTCAGTCATCATTATTACCATATATAATATTTCATAAATAACTATATAAACATTTCTGTGTCTGTAATACTCAGGTCAGCATGACAATCCATTGTGGTGCCGGAATTGTTCCAGGGGAAACTTTTGATGTGTTACCGCCTCCAACCGTCCAGACATTGCTGTCATATTTCTGGTAGCATTGTTCTCCACTGGCAAGATGTGACACGTGTTCCTGTGTTTTTATCCCCCTTCTGACTGTAACTCTTTCTCGTTCTCTCTCCCGCAGGTTATTGTGTTGTGGCACTGCGACACAGCCCCACCCCCCTCGCACAGGTGGCCAGCAGACCTAGGGGTGCCCGTCCTGGTCAAGACTAGGAACATCAAGGTGGGACATGACCTTCAACCTTGCGTGTGTGTGTGTGTGTGTGTGTGTGTGTGTGTGTGTGTGTGTGTGTGTGTGTGTGTGCGTGTGTGCATGCTAAGTAGTTGAGGAGGGAGAGGAAAGTCCTTAGTTCCAAGAGCAAAAGTCATCCTTCTCTATGGCAATTTTGTATATAATTTTGTATTTTTTTTCATTTTAACTTTGTAGAAGCAATATACTCTGTTTAAAATAGTAAATATAAAGAGATAATACTGTTTACTGAACTGTTCACATTATTGTAGAACCACAGTGTTTAGATCTCTAGCTAATGTATGATTTTTCATGTTTCAGACTATAAGCTCTAGATTCTATCCATACAAGGAAATAGAGACGGATGCTGTGTTTAGTTTGGATGAAGATGCATTGCTCACAACTGATGAAGTAAGTTGTAGAAGAGGAATCAAGTCTGACCAACCCAGAAATCTTGGATTTAGATTTACGTTTGCTATCTTACTAGTGTCCTATGGCATAAATATGATTTCAATAAAATGCATTACATTTCAAACATTTTGTGTGTTATGATAGTTTATGTGAAACATGTAACACATTGTGTATGTTTAAATTATATTTTTCAAACTATTTAAAACATTTTTTTTTTATTCTAATTTTTAAAACAAAACAAAAAGTTTGTGTTTTATAATAGTGTGAAATATGTAAAACATTGTTTGTTTTTGCTATATTTTTCTAAAAATATTTAAAACATTTTCTGTGTTTGTATTACATTGTTCATAATTATCTCCAATTTATTTTGTTTGCTTTTCTTTTTATTATTTTTATTGTTTTTATGATATTTTATCAAAATGGTCTCAAACTGTTTTTGTTGTTGTCCAGATTGACTTTGCGTTCAGTGTGTGGTTGGAGTTTCCAGACCGTATGGTGGGCTACCCGGCCAGGAACCACTACTGGGACGACAGCAAGGAGAGGTGGAGCTACACCTCCAAATGGGACAACGAGTACTCCATGGTCCTCTCTGGTGCTGCTGTCTATCACTCGTGAGTATCCCCACTCCACCCCGGAGACCCGCTTAACCTCCACCCCACCACTCATTACGTATTGGTGAAAGATTCCCGCAGTGACATAAAACAATAATTCACTCACTCCACCCGACTGCACCCAATAAGAGATGCCCAGAGTAGAGAGACCTGGGTAGCGTTCCACTGAACTGTCTTAGCACGACGAGAGTCGTAACGCCTATATTAGCTTGGCATTTTTTATTTTTTTTATTTTAGAATTTTTGGAGAGAAAAAAATAATATTTTGTACGAATAATTAGAATATTACGATTTAAAAAGAATTGGTCATGCTTGTATTTTTAGAGTCGGGATTTTTTTTACGCAGATTAATATAGGTGTTTGAACTATGAGAGGGTTTGAATTATTAGCGTAATTATGGTAGAATTGGGCAGCAATCTCTGTTCAAAATTTGTTTTGGTTTGAATTTGTGGTTTAGAGGTGATTTCAAGATTGTTTATTTGACTTAGATTAGGCTTCGACATTTAGGGTTTAGTTTCATGTGGGGCTCCAATGGTATTCTGAACGTATGCCATAGTCTGATATGTAAAACAGTGTTCTGTATTGTTTTGTCTTGTAGATTTTAAAAAAAAGAAAGTGGGTTAAATCCGCCCAAAATGCAGATGAAAATGTAAACATGCACCGGATGTGCAGATGTTGTTGTTTGTTCATTAACTACTTTTTTGGTGCCACAATAAATATTAACCACTTTGCTACTATTAGTAATCCAAAGCGAGATTGATGATGCGTTGTTATATGCAGTACCTGACAAACAAGTATCAGGCCCCTTTGATCAATTAAATATAGGTTATAGAATTGCAAATAAAATATCACTGATACATATTATCTCTTCATATGCTTACAAGCATTGACAAGGTCCATAGTTTATCAAATTTTCCAGAGCGCAAGACTTGCGCAAGAAAGTTTTGTGACCTGAAAACATGCGTATGTACCACATGATCTATGACTACATCCCAAATAAGTACCAAAAATAAATTATTAACTTCCTCATGGTAATTGCAGACTATATCCTGTAATTTAATTTATTTTATTTTTTTTAAATTCTGACATGCAAGTTCATGTACCTAGGAATTAATATACCACTTATTATTCTCAACTCTGGCTTGTTAACTTGTCAACTTGTCAGTACAAGCCTTTATTTGATTTTTTAGTAGACTTTATTAAACACATCCAAGTAGGTAATGTCGTGGTCTTTTCTGTATAGGATAACATCCTAGTAACAGTTGATTTGTGAAAAAATAATTGCTCTTTAGGAATTGACTGTTACGAGGATGTTATCTGACGTAAAATACAGCACACATTTCACATGCACTTCGTGAGTATCGTGAATATTCCTGTTCTCCGACTGGATTGTCACGCAGATATCCTGTTCCATTCACACTGCGTGAACATGTAAAGCACGTGCTGTTGCTGGCTACTGTGTCTGTTTCAAAAGACTTGATGAATTTTGATTGCTTTCTTTGTAACCTGCCTACCGTAGCTCAGGTGGTAAAGCAAAGGACTCGTAGCAAGAGGTTTTGAGTTCGATCCTTATTGTAGTTGAGATATTTTTTGAAACTGCAGTTTGAAATGTACAAGTCGACAATCTCAAATAATGAATTTCAAAATTGTACTTTCGTATATGTTCATAGACAGAAAACTGTAAATTTGTGGAAAATAATCAACAGATTTACAATGGACAAAAATGGCGGCTGTATTTTCTTTCCATTAAACCCCCCACAGACAGCTGTGAAGAAACTTGCATCCAATTTACCGACAGTGCCTCAGATCTGAGAATATATTATTGGATCTCGCTAATGACCCCGTTGGGATTGAGAGCTGGGTCTAAGCTTATTACTATTCTCGGTTCTATTGTAGTACATCTCAAAATGTTGTAATTAGGATATAGTTGCTAATGGAAGTAGTCACAGTTATAAGACAAAGATTAACTTAATTTCACATAACATCTTGAAGGGCTCTGTGCAAAAGTATGATTATGTCAACAGTTGGGGGGGGGGGGGTGGATGTGTTGAGAAGTAATTAATCGATGTATCTGGAATTTTTACAAGTAAAGATTTTGCCATTCGGCCATAAATATGTTTTAATTCTTTTCTAAAAATCCATGGCCAATATGACTGGGCAGGTCAGAAATATGACATTAAAAAAAAAATCATTTTAATTAATCTCAATCTGGATTTGACAACGAATATATAATTAAATCAATTTTGCAAAATATTTTTAATGTCTGAAATTGATCGCCTTTTGTTTTCTTCTCAGTAATAGGCTATTTTTAAATGTAGTGTCAACTGATATTTGAAAAGAAAAAAAACAAACACTCAAGGTACTTGGCCCACTTGTTCCACTATGATATAGTCTAAACATAGTCAGCAGTGGCAGACAAGGATTAATCCTCTCTATGCTGGAGGCAACCAAAGATGCCCTATAGAAGTGTGACAGTGCCTAATCCAGCAGGGACAGGGTTAATCCTAGCCAGACTGTTAACACCAGCTTGCAACTACAGTCATCTCAGCTGCCAGTAGTTATTTCTTTCTGTTGCCTGGAGATGGGTCCAACCTGCCTCTGTGTGTTGTTGTAGGATATGTTGTTTATTATCAGTCCAGTCATGTTATTCCAGAGTCCAGCTGGCCAGCCATTCCAGAGCTGGGTCTGAGGTCACGAAATCTTTTTTTGAGTTTGATATCATTCTCCTCAAATTTTGCATTGGGATTTGAGTCGAGCATGAGTCGAGCATGAAATCATACTAAACAAATTTCACCCCACCCCATTTTTCAAAAGTGCATTTGGGCAGTTATTCTGGATATTTGCGCTATAGAAATGTGTATTATAATAATAATAATAATAATAATAATAATAATAATGATAATATTAATCCCGATAATTCCATGGCAAAATGACATCAGAATTATGTGAATTAAATGAATGTTCACTCTTAATTAAAGATTTCCCTCCTCTTCCTCTCCTACAGGCTATATATCTAGTTCCTCCTCTTCCTCTGTTGTAGGTATTACCACCACATGTACACCCACTTCCTGAGCAGTGTGCTGATAAAAACAGTGGACCAGGCAGCCAACTGTGAGGACATTCTCTTCAACTTTCTAGTCAGCCACGTCACCAAACTTCCCCCGATCAAAGTCACCCAGCGCAAGCTCTACAAGGACAACTCGGCTCCCCACGGCGCCAAGACTTCGTCATCGTCATCAGCGTCGGCGTGGACCGACCCGTTCCATTTCCTCCAGAGGGAGCTGTGTGTAGATACTTTTGCTAGGGTGTTCGGCTACATGCCGCTGGTTCGATCCAAGAGTCGAATGGATCCGCTGCTATATAAGGATCCTGTGTCCAACTTGAGGAAGAAATACAAACAGATCGAGCTTGTATGACATGAGGTGTAGTTTAGAGTGCGAGTGGGGACGGCATATAATGTCTGTGTGCATGTGGTTACACGTGTGTGTGGGTGCTTGTGTATGCGTGTGTGTGTGTGTGTGTGTGTGTGTGTGTGTGTGTGTGTGTGCACGTGTGTGTACGAAGGTCTGCCAGTAAGTATATGAGCTTGTAGGAATGATAGGTTTCTTGTGGATAAAAGCTGTTGACAGCGCTATTTGCCATTAAATGTTTATGTTTAGGGACATGCTACACTTTTCTTTGCTCCTTTTTCTCCCGAATAACGTAACCCAATTTTTCGTGACTTTTAACGTGGATTAATATATCGTCTCAGTCACAACATGACGCATATCCTGTGTTACCCTTCCTGTTGTACAGTGTCATATTGACATTGACTAGCAAGCAACATTATGGGGTAGTACGGTTTATGCCAACTATTTTCTACGCTATTGGACTACATGTGTTATCTTTGGATATTTAGCAGTGTTCAGTAAATGTCCACAGGAATTTAATTTAATTTATATTTAATAACTGCTACTTATTATTTTTACAAAGGATTACAAATAATGTCATGTAACCCCTTCCTACCGAATTAATCACGATCCCTGTTGTGCAGGGCTTGCATGATTGACTCCAGTAGGAACAAAGTTAATTTAACAAATATAATTTATACAACAATTCTTTTTTTTTAAATAATTAAAAATATGAACAACTTGTGTAAATTTTGGGGAAGTCCTGTCTCAGACATATTGATAGTGCTTACGAGTGTCGAAAGTGTAAATTGTTCCTGAGCTGGCATGAAAGTCATTGTTGTAATTGTGATTGTGATTGTCTGGATATATGTATCCGAAGTACACTGTGTTTATAAGATTTTATAACAATGAATGTGTGACGTGGACTTTATATATTATGTACCTTACACTGTATGCAGGACATTCAAGAGTTATATTATATGTTACATGTATGCCTTACCCCATTTTATTAACTGTAGTTTTAGTTTTACTGAAAAAAAAGCCATTTTAACAATGTCAACATGTGCACATTCTTTTAGTCATATTATGTGATAATCTATGGCTTAGCTTTATGTCTACAAATCAAAACCCCGTATTTTGTATTATAGTTATTGGGTGTGAACAAATCTTGTATGAAACAGACCTAATATAATTGTAATGCGTGTCTATATCAAATATATATCTATCTGCTTGTTTAATCTGTCATGACATTTTTAATAATAATTTATTTTTTTATCTCCAATCGTATCAGCATTTTATACATATAGGTAATTTGTAAGTTTGTTTCGTATATGCTTAAATGGAGGACATTTTTGATTTTCATTTGAATGGATTTGGCTACTTGCTCAAGTATTTGTGTATTAATAAACTGCAACAAATGTTATGAATGAATATCGACAAACCGAGATGAATACGACAGGTGAATATTTTTTTCAGTAGATACAACTTATATTGTTTTTGTTTTTGTTTTTTAAACCCCATGTAGTTAAATTAATGCCAGAAGTTACACTGCTACCGACACCCAATTTGTAACATACACTAGAGCCATAACCTCAAGGATGCAAGGGAGATAACTCATTATTAAGATTGTACTATGATGATGTGTGACTGAATTTCATATTTGTAAGTCCCCTCAAATTTTAAAACAAATGTTAAAATATTCATTTATTATGATAGTGGTCAGGTGTTTATAGGCAATAGTTGATATTATGATTTATTTACTATATAATTAGGACCAATTAAAACATTCTCTAGTGCAGCTAAGAGATAGCTTTATGTATTGGTTTGTATTCAGGAAAACATAACAAGTATCTTATACATGTATCCAAATTTTATTACATAAGATAAACAAACTAGTTACAGATAGATATGTATGCATTCTACCGGTCTACTTAAATAGCAATCTTCCCCAGGAAAGAATCAAACTGCACTCTGCGATAATCCATCTTGGAGCAACGCAAAGTCGAGCACGACTAGGGACAGTTATGTATAATACATGTAATGCTGACCTTCCCAGTTGATCTGTAGTTGTGTTATTTTCTATTTCATTTCATTCGTCAGAAAATAGTGAAAACTGCATATTATTTTGAGGGTCGATACATGGTTCAAAAACCATTGTGGTGCTTTGAATGGTGACTGTGATCTCATATCACCCTGTATAGTGAGTCCATATTATATGTTGGTGACCAGCTACTAGTATGTCTCCTAATAACGCGTCACAATCAACTGTACTAATTTAGTAAATAATAATAAAGATATGTGTTGCAAATGGCATATGGAGTGCTGCGTAGAGCTATGAATACGTTTTCAAGCACGGATTTGACGCAATATTAATGTGCACATTATTATGGTTTTTTTAATATTTAGTTATTTATTCAATCAATTTTGAGAAAGAAAAAAAAAAAGAACTTCTAATTTAAGATCTTTTTATTCTTTTGAACACTTGAATAATGTCAAGTAAAAAAACTTCATGGAAATACAGGATTATGTTTTAATCTGTATTTGTATTTGTAGTAATCTGTATTTGTAGTAATCTTAATATGAGGTCTTCAGGCTATCACCCCAAATGACTACAATTTGAGATACAATTTCTTGGTTGTTGCAGGAAATGTATGATATAGTGCTGTTTTGGGAAAGATGGGAAGGAGGTGGGAGGGATTTATTTTATGAGAAATATACTGCAATTTGAGAAAGCTATTCCATGACTAGCTTTAATATATTTGGCCAGTTTTCCCACTTGGTTTACAGATTCAATAACATATTTTATAGTGTTCATTATTAATTCTATCACTTTAATTTTAATTTTTTATTTTAATAATTGAAATATTTGTTCATTCCATTAATGTTTAGTTATTTATAGTAATTATTATGAAAATTTTTTGTAGATCTATTTGTTAACAGGAATTATATTTAGAAGTTTTATCTACTAGTATATATTTGTTAATGAATTTGAACAGTAAATCAAAAGTACTTGTAAATGATAGATATGTTGTTGGGTGGTATCTGTTTAGAACTACACCTGAGTAATCTACTACTACAAACGTTAATTGTGATACTGCAAGAGTTGTGTCCCTTGCATGTTACATAAAGCATAATCAAATCAGAACAAAGAGAAAGTGACTATTTAGTACAATAACTTCCTGTAATGGCGAAGATAATTCAGAAAGAAGCAGGCAGTATATCGGTATATTAATAGATGTTTCCAGATCCATAAATTAAAGTGGTAATGATCAGCCATAAGAATTATTCTAATTAATCAAACATCGTCACATATGGGTGAAAGATTCCAGCTGTGATATAAAACAATAACTCGCTCACTCACCCAATTAATCAAACATTCAAATGAATGTGATAAGCCACCTGCCTAATTTTTCTTTCTTCTTTCTCTCCAAGTTAGATAACTCTAGACAGTGATTACTAATTTATGGTCCAGCCGATATTGCTTGTCAGATCATTTTTATTTTCTACATCTGTAAGCCAGTGGAATGACAGAATGTGATGTCGAACAGTGATGACCTTATTTAAGTTATTTTTATTTTCCTTAATATACAGTTGTTTCCCTTTGATTATACGTTGCTGTAAATAAGGACGTATGGATGGTGTACATTCAGTATTTCTCGCAGAGGGCATATGCACAGCAGTAATTTCTGTGTTATAGTGTCTGTTGTAGTTTTCTGTTGATTTCTACTACAATGACACAGTCATATTGACAGGTGATTGACATGAAATCAATATTGGCTTGTACATTTCTGTTTTACCATTACATTACTAATTCCAGTTGAAAGTGTACACCAATAATACAAGTTTCAGAATTTCTTTTCAATGTCCATTTCTGGATGCTGTTTGAATTTAAAGGTGCATGGATAGATGCAGAGGATATGCAAAGATTTCTTTTTTTTAAATAATTCATATATAGATCTATGTCTATGCATGTTTAAGATAATTTGAGTTCATTTACTTAGGCTATTATTTTACAGTACTGGATAACAGGGATAACTGAATGGTTTGTGAACTTTTTAAATGTCAGTTAATACTGTTAAACAATGTCATAGATTAGTATTGAATTTTAGTAGAATGTCATTATCAACATGAATGATGGAATCAGGAAATGATCATAATGAGGATATTAGTATGTCAAACTCTTCCAATATTCAAGCATTGAAGATATGTCATGTAAATGTCATAAAATACACGAGAGGTGGAAACAGGATGTTTTTTGAAACAGATAAAAAAAAAAAATGTGGAAATATATTTGTATAATTTTGTATTAAAACAAAAACACAAGAAATCTAATTTGAAAAAATTCTGATTCTACCCTTGAATGCTGTATTGATCAAAGATAACATACCTCAATATTTCATCAATGAAATGATTTTAAATTAAATTAAATCAAATTATTCACACCCACCCGACCTCAATATTTCCTAATTCACATTTGCAAATTTGTTTTGGGCATATATTTACTAGATTTTTCGAGTTCCACAGTATGTGCCCTTGGATTATAATACTTAATAAGACCATTTCTGTAGAAACTTTGCTACTCATTTAAGCAGCATGTACCAAGATCAAAGCAAAATCAAAAGTGATACTTGTAAGACAATATTATTATTTTTTTACCCTTAATTTGACAATTGAAAGTAAAGATATAGTCTCAATGTTTTTCAAAATTCACTGATAGATGTTATGTATATTAAAGTGGCATGAAAACCATCTTCATCTCTACAACCAACACCACACCCATCTTGATACCACCAAAAGAAGAACTTCTAACTGAGAAAGTAACCATTCTTCGTGTTCTTCCATTGACCAAGTCTGCCTAAGCATTGAAATCCAAGGGCATTATAAAATTAATATATTTGTGCAAGAATATGTAGCTTAGGTTTAGCATTTATAGTGATGCTTACTATAAGGACATTTTAATATTTAATAATGTTCTTAAATCAGCATTTTAATCATATTTCCAAATATTTTAATATTTATTTGCAACAATAAATGAACATTTTATTCAAAAGGATCTATCTGGGGTTTTTTCAAATATAAAATTTATGTTTTTCTTTTTTTCATTTCTGGTGATTTAATATTACGGTATACTAATAATAAGTCTGAATGAATTCTAGAAACCATGAGCCTTTTTTTATTATGAGACTGTTAAAAATCAAATATGATATAGATTATTACCAACATACAATTTTATTTATTAAATGTATCCTCATCCCCCAATTTGTGAAAACAATTAAATCCTAATCATATTGGATAATATACATCTATCTTGTAAAAGTAATTCATTGTTCTATGATCATTTACAGTATTTTAGAAGTTATATTTTCTCATTCAAGCTCACATTAACAAATGTAATGAGTGTCACAAGTTATTTCATAATGAGTTTTTTTAAATTTTATATCCAATAATATTCAGAGGTCAGCTGTGACAAATCTACCATACATGGAACAGCATTTAAGTTGATAAATTATTATTAATTTTCTGATGCTTAATCGGGAACATGCAGAGCAATGTTGCCACACTTGGGTCACAAACATGACATAAGATGCAAATACTAGAAATATTACTACAGTATGGGAGAAGAATGCCTGTATCTGGTGTATATATATACATATATATTTCAATAAAATGTATTATATGATATGTAAAAAGAATCTCTGTTTGTTGTTGATTGCGAGTTTGCCAAGTCCAAATTTCCAAGAATTCAGGACTGCCTATGTGTAGGTATACAGCAGTCCTTATTAAACGTTCCGTGGCAATTCAACTTGAAAATAAATGTTTAAAAAATCATTAAAAAATTTAAATAATTGCCATAAAACGTCTAACAAGGACTAGCAATACAGTAGGTTGTTCCCCTGCTTGGCACTCGGAATTATTAAAGGACTGGTCGGTTTGGCATCGGTATACTGGTTCCTGTTGCACTGATTATGTGTGGGATATCCATGTTGTACATGACATTCTAGTGATCTAGCACCACCAGCCGGAGGAAATCCAATCTAGTGCAAGCAAGGCATGTATACACAAAACATGATATGAGTGAAATGATTTTGAAAGATGCTGTAATTCCCCTATTCAACCAATCAATCAATCCAAGAATTCAGAAAGTGAATCTTTAGAATAAAAATGCATAGGCTATGGAATTTGGTATACCATCTGGAGGAACTAAGGTACAAATTAAATTCCTATATGTGACAAACAACAATCCAATTTTATTAATCATTAATCAAATTTAATACCAAATTGGTAATCAAATGGACGGCATGATGAATGCATATTCTGTTACAAATAATTTTGTATTTACATTCAAACAAATAGTAAAACATGACAAATATATGCCAGCATTGAGCAATACGACTGCTGCACAGATATCGCTAAACAATCTACATCGACATGGTTATATATAGATGTGTTACTGCTACAGACATGAAAGGGGGTGGAGGATAAATAAGATGGTATTAAATCATTGCAAGATTAAATGGAATTGTAATATCATTAAAAAAGTCAAAAAAATTCCTGTATGTTTTGAGACACCATTGTTTCAAACTCCCTAGAAAAATCTGCCCATCCTGACAGATTGAAGCGGGGTATAAATATACCCCTTCACATTGTGTGTGGGCAGAAAACACTGGCAATATGGATGTTTACATTGTGAATACAGTAAAATCATTTGTGTATTGGAAAACAATCAAGCCTGGCCTGTATTCAGTAAGCCAGAATGCTCTGTTGAGCTCAATGCTTGTATATCTATAAATGCGAAATATGATACTATATGATATATATTCAACAACAAAAAACTTCCCATGGACATTTGATTAATTAAAAAATATTAGTCAAAAAAAGAAATCCAAAAATTCTTTTGGAGAGTATTCATTTTTGGCTTGATATGTATGTCTACAAATGCCACCAATATATCACAAAGGGGATATTCCTTTCAATTGTTCTAGCTGTCCTGTCTACTCAAACCATGTCAAAAACGTGAACAGAATGCTTCACACGCATCCTGCACAAGCAAGATGGCGACTAAGAATGCCCTTAGATCTCTGTTGTGTCTGCACCACCTCTCTAGCAAGAGCAGACAGACAGGTTGCCGACAATGTGCGGTTTCATTTCCTTGACAAAACGGTCTGTTCAGAGTACTCGGTGAAAATAATGTCCACACAAAAATACATGTCGGCCATTTTTGTGTTTAATATATTTGGCAATTTGGGGCAAAACAGTATTTTACCAATGTTTATTGTCGCAAGTATCTCATAGAAAAATTAAATAAAGGGAGAAGAATTTTCTCCTTTTTGTTTTTTCATGTGGAAGTTCTCGAAATGTCTGTACTACTTTAAAAAAAAAGATTGTTCTACAAGTAAAATCCAGAATGCTACAGAATGCTTGCTATATAAACCAGCTCGGAGTTTCAAATACGCATAGAATATGCATGCAAGTGTCAAAGGTGAAAGCACATGAACAACAACATAACTAATATCTATTTGGTGGTACATTTCTGTTCTATAAAGTATTCTGGTGGTTGTGATAAGTATTTTAATAGCATTATGCTATAACATAATGTGCGTTGACCTTTGACACATGCACATGTATTCTGTGTATTTGACACTTCGAGCTGGCTTATTGAATAGTGTTGCTTTACTATGACAAAAACATAAGAATAAATAAATTGATGAAATAGTGACCAGTTTTCAGCCATATGAATACAAACGGACAAGAATAAACATATACATGTACAATCAATGGGTGGCTTGGCGATATGTGGTTTGACATTGTAGATTACATAGTTGACCATAACAAAAATATCATTACATGAATATCATTATATCATGAACAGATATTGTGGATGGATATCGTAACAAAATAAGTTACAGAGGGGATTAAATAGAACACTTGTTGCTTCCTTTTGGACAAAAATACATAGATGGATATCATGGACAGATATGGACAGATAATCTTAAAATATCACATCAGTTATACATAGGACTACAATCAATACTCTTCAAAATTAAAAATGGACAGATACATCATGGAAGATCTGGAAAATTATGGGAATAAATAGAACATCACTATTGACAAAAAATATATGGATATCATGGGCAGATAAAACCAATTGGTAATGACTGAGGAGTATATAGAACAGTTTCCATTTTGACAATAAAAATAATATATATATGGATGTCCAACAAAGAGCACAGACAGAAATTCCTATGCACAGCAATATATACAATGAAAACAATTATCTGATTAAGACAAATTTTCAACTAGAATTTTACTTTGCATTAATGTGAATTTCTCCATAGACGCAACTGTAAATGATTAATTTAGATGATTGATGTGGATGATTGATGTGGAGGATGATGTGGATGATTACTCAATTATATGGATTTAGCTTGTTAAAATCCTCTAGGTTCTATGTTATTATTTCTTACTGACAGCGTTTCAGTAGCGAGGTCCTGGCTACCACCAACAGCTTGAAGGCTTCTTCACTTCCTGGTGCCACACTCTTGTCTGGGTGGAGCAGAATCGCCAGCTTCCTGTAGGCCTTGTTTACATCGTCCCTGGAAACACACAGCCTGCATGAAAATATTGATGAAAATCCAAACAAATGCATGAAAACTATGAAAATTCAGACAAATCCATGAAAGGATTTTTATAAAATGTTGACAAATAAGTGAAAACATACACAAATTCAAATGAAAACATTTACAAATATTCAGACAAATGCATGAAAACATTTACGAAAATTGATAAATCTGCTTGAATTAACTTTGGATAAATATTATTGCATTCCATCCACAAAGATATGTCAATTTTTTGTAAATACTTGCAAAATATTTATTTACGGAGGGGGAACTGATTTGGGAGCGAAACGTGTGGCACCCGTACCAGGATATTGAACTCATTACAAATCTTACTTTGAAGCTCCTGGTGCTAGTCCCAGCCTTTCCAGATCAGACTTGGAGTTCTTCAGCTTCTGTATAGCTTCTATCTGCTCCTTGGTATAGCCTAGCTGGACCTGAACGGGCAGCCTCTTCCCGCCATTGTCCACCGTGCTGACTACACCCTCAAACAATGTCTGCAACACAGTGATAGCCAGGTTAACCCTCTCCCTGGTGGACTAATCAGACATGGTAACGGACAATTGTAATTTCAGCGGAAAACAAGCCCGGGCTGCAGGCTCCAAGCCACATCAAGGGTAAATAAATTGACCCCTGAACAAATAAATAAGCAGAAAATTGCCATACCTTACTAATTATGAATATGAGTACTTGGAGCAACTCTGGTTGCCTCTAGCAGTGTGGAAGTTAAAGAACTGTCAATATTGACCAACACCAGCAACACGTGTTGGTGATTATTTGAAACATGTCATTGAAATACCTGAAACTGGTCAGTCATTGACTTAACTATGTCTGTCATTATCTGAAACATGATGGTGACCTCATAAAATATATCAGCAATTACCTGAAATGTGTTAAAGATCACCTAAAACACGTCAATGTTGACCACAAACATATCAGTGATTGCAAGAAACATGTCAGTAATTGTCTTGAAACATATCAAAGATCACATGAAACATCAGCAGCTGCTTAAGACATGCCAGCAATTACCTGAAATGTCAATTATCACCTGAAACATAAGTTGTTGCCCGAAACATATCAGTGATCATTATCTGAAACATATCAGTGATCATTTCCTGAAACACATCAGTGATCATTTCCTGAAACATATCAGTGATAATTTCCTGAAACATATCAGTGATCATTACCTGAAACATATCAGTGATCATTACCTGAAACATGTCATTGATGCCCTCCCCTGTTTGAGCAGAGACCTCAAAGTAATGGAAGCCATGCGATTCTGTCCACAGTCGGCCTTCTGTCTCATCCACCGTCCTCTTCTTGTCAATCTATGCACAGAGAAATAATTAATAATAAATACATAATAATGTGTACATTTATAATGAGCCAAACCAAAGGACTTTCTTATCACTGCATTATCAAAACATACCACCCAGATGTTTAGACCAGCGGGGCACGGTTTTGAATTGACACCTCACATAGTTGTCCCACTTTGTGCATACACTCACAGCCACTATGCTGTTTCACCTTGTTACAAACAAACAAACAAACAAACAAACACACAAACACACATACACACACACACACACCCACAAACACCCATGCACACTGTTGTCTCACCTTATTCGAGCACGCATGCTCGCACACATACACACTAGGGTGAACACACACACACAAACACACACACCACACAAACACAAACACCACACACACATACACACCACACACACACAAACACAAACACACACCACACACACACACAACACACACACACACACACACACACAACAGACACACACACACTGTTCTCACCTTATTAGCACACACACACACACACACACTGTTCTCACCTTATTAGCACACACACACACACACACACACACACTGTTCTCACCTTATTAGCACACACACACACTATCATGTTGTCGGCGTCGGCTTTATCATCCATTTCATTCCGCATCTCAGACACCCACGTATCGAGCGACTCGAAACTGACACGGTCCGACACGTCAAACACAATGATGGCACCTTGTGTATCTCGGTAAAACTCATTCCTCACCTACAACATAACCAGATGTAGATCCATCAAAGAAAGAAATTGACATATGAATAATTGCAGTGAATCACCCTGTCACGATCCTCTCCAGATACATCCACCTGCAATGAAACATACCCTATATCCTTGAATAGAAGCCTCCCTTGAATTATAGAAGCTCAGGCTTCAAGGATTTATGGTATGTGAATAATACAGTGAATCACCCTATCACTATTTTCTCCATGTAGGTAATTATTTTAATTATCCACCTGCAATATGAAATTATTAGAATTGTTGATCTATAGAGCATGCCCTGGTTGCCACCATTCTAATCATGCTAATGAAGGATAAACCTTTTGATGATAAAAATGGTAGCAGGAACAGTGGATCCTATGAAGCATAGCGATAACGCAATTCCACTGATGGTGTAAGACACAAAATAAAACATTATATATACTTACTTCATAAAAAATAGGATGACCAGCCATATCAAATATATTGACTTTCACTTCTCGATCTTTCACATTCACTCTGGAAAATAAAGTACACTTAATAATGACCAGATAAAAGGACAAAAAAATATCTCATAAATATATGCCCAATAAAGCTTCCAAATTCTATAGTTTATAAATCCTCATTCGGTCTTTAATATAATGTGCCTAACTCAAAAGATAATCTACTGTAATTTTGGGAGTTTTCATTGAATACGAGATGGCACATGGTCTCGTGGTGGCACATGGTCCTGTGCACAGCTCGGGTTAAAGTTAAGCACAATCGAGATAGGCTGGTTCGTGAATGGGTGACCGAGAACTTGAGACTATTTAGGATTTGTTCTTGCCCCACAGTGAAACACTGAAAAACTTGTGGTGTCACCTTAGGCAAATGGCTTAGTTTGAAAATGTCTCTGTTCACTAATCACTCAGCAGAGAATGGGTACCTGGAAGGATGACATGGGCATGTGAATGAAAAACTACTAGAGCCTTGAATGGCAGCTTGGGATGTATACTCCCCAGGGAGTTGAGAAGGGAAATTAGAACACACTGATCAGAGTAATAATGTAGCGCTTTGAGCACGCTTTCAAGCATGGATCTGGCGCAATTTAGATGAGCATATTATTATTATTATTATTATTATTATTATTATCATAGTGAGTGAAGCTAACATCCCACAGGGACATGCAAGCTTGCACTATAGATGACGGATATTATTATGAGGGAAATGTATTTATACAGTGAAAAATTAAAACAAAAGCAGTCATTGAAGTTAAAAATTCTTCGCCAAGCGGAAGTGACAGTCATGTGACGTCACTGGGGGCCAGTTTCCTGATACACGAACAATTTGTGCAAGCCATGTAAGAATGTACTTGCTCCGTAGACGGTTACCAGACGAGAGGGAACCACGTGATAATTGGTTTCCAGAAGGTTAAAATCACGTCACAGGCTTGCGCAATGTGGTTTTAAATTATGTCACAGCTAGACCGGCTCCATTACCTATTTGTGCCGTGGATCTTTCTGTTAATATATTCGGATGCCCGTTAGTGACCACATTTTAAGATGATGTCTCAGTCAGAGAGACGTCATAGTCAAAGTGTCATTTGTTACAATGAGGATAATGTGTGCGTGCGTGTGTGTGTGTGTGTGTGTGTGTGTGTGTGTGTGTGTGTGTGTGTGTGTGTGTGTGTGTGTGTGT
>JAUTBT010000672.1:0-11103 GCA_032361225.1 Lepetodrilus schrolli | reverse complement strand
ACAGTGTAATGTTTACAAATATGTACAGTGTAATGTTTACAAATATGTACAGTGTAATGTTTACAAATATGTACAGTGTAATGTTTACAAATATGTACAGTCTAATGTTTACAAATGTGTACAGTGTAATGTTTACAAATATGTACAGTGTAATGTTTACAAATACAGTGTAATGTTTACAAATATGTACAGTATAATATATACAAATATGTACAGTGTAATGTTTACAAGCAGATTGCACACAGCAAACAACGTTGGGTGTCCTAACAAAATACCTCGGGTGTCCTGGTTTATATTTGAGCATCCACGTTAGGTGTCATGCTCAGGACACGTGCTGATTTCTTTGCTGTGGTAGCTTCATAATGTAGTAGTTAGTGCCACCAATTGGTAATTTGACGTTAGTAAATACACACGGATTGCACATTTATATTGTATGGACACCACTATTATGATTAAACATGAATTATTTGCACCAAATAAAGTATATAGAAGTCCCCAGAAAGTATCCATACGTAGGATCGGCTGACTTTAATCACCACGATTGCCAAAACGCAAACATATAAACTCTATCAAGTATTTAGTTGAGGGTTTCTAATGGCGGCCCCAGCATTCAATCTATGACAGTGATATATATAGAGAAAAAATACGTGATTGCTCAGAGCTTGTGCATTTTACTTTCTGCTGTCAAATAGTAGTCTGTATCCAGCTCGAATTTATCAGTAGTAATTAGTGGATTTAAAATAATCTAGGTCACGTTACTCAAGATGTAGTAGACATATGGCAAATAGCACTACAAAAACTGACATTATCTGAGTGAGAGGACAGATATCGCACTGGTTGTAGAATTGTCTATTTATTTGTGTATTTCAGGATAAATGTAATTATTTAAACTATATTTTATGTCTACCTCGATTTCAGTAATTACAGAAAATAAGGCAGTCGCTAATCCTGAGCTACGACACCCGTTCTAACATTAAACGTAAATATCATGGCTTGTTATGCCAATATTATCAGTGTTGTTTTACCATGAAGACATTTCCTTTTCAATAATTGTCAGGTTGATCAATTTCGTGCTTTCGGAACCAGATGTCCTATTGTAAAGGAAGTTTTGGGTTTTATATTAAATATACACTAAGTACTGGCTGTGAGAAAGATCATGTTACGTTTGATAAATGTTTTTTTCTTCTAACCTGATGCCGTGGAAAGTGTGTTAATCATACTTCTATTCATCATTTCACAGTAGAATCATATCTTGTCGTATTAACGTCAACAGTTCCTAGCTGTTACATAGATCCTGATTTCCGGTGTAGAGGATGATTACTACATCATCTCGTGCACTGTAAGAACAATTCAGTCGAGAAAGGACAGCAATAATTGAACCCATAACAAGAACCTATAATAAGAACAGAATGCTTTAAACAGAATGGTTCCTACCATTCCTGTCCACCACTCAACAAGAAGACCTGCAAGCTTCACCTACTCCAAACAGCACCTCGTGTATCCAAATCTGAATACCATGCTGGTCTCGTAATACTTCCAAAAACTACACGTTCACGCACTAGGATAGGATACAACCCCTAAAAAATTGTGGAGTATTTTGAAATCATGCATTAGGAAAAGATCTGACCATACTATTTATATTAATGAGTTATTTGAGTACTTCAAAGATTTGAATACTGTAGTTGTTCATTTTCTGATGATCATGATAGTTTAGACATCAAATGTACCTGTCTCCGAGATATTGGACAGTCCCTCCACTGCTGATGAAATCGCTTGTGCTGTTAAGTGTCTTAAAAACAATAAGGTTTGTGGTTTAGACAATATCTATATTGAATATATAAAGGCAAATATTCATGTTCTCGTGCCAGTGCATGTAAGTCTTTTTAATTTGATTCTAAACTGTGGCGTGTTTAAAAAATCCCAGCTTGTTGGTCTTATCAAACCAATTTACAAGAACAAACGTAGTCCGTCGGATCCTGAAATGTATAGGGGCATCTCACTAGTTAATTGCCGTGGCAAGCTGTTCACTTCCATAATTAGCTCACGCCGACAAATGGTCTCGGAAACAATTGGATTGCTCAGTGAAGCTGGCTTTCGACGCAACTACTCCACAATAGACCATATATAAACCTCATCATAAGTTAAGCGCCACCAAAATCACATCCAAATTTCTGTTGGGATGTTTGGGACATCGAAACCCCACCCCCCAGTTCAAACTCTGGCACAGTTAGAAGCTGCACTACATGAGGAGTGGAACCGATTGCCCCAAATATCCTTTCGACGACTTGTCCTCAATATGCGACGCAGGGTTCAAGCAGTAATCAATGTCCATGGTGCTTACACACGCTACTGAGTTTTCTTTCTTGCAATAGCCTCGTGGTCCCATAAAGAGTCTACCTGACACCTACTGTAGCCGGTTGATGTTCATTACCTATACGAAATGATCAAAGTTTTCCAAGTTCACCCTGACATTGTGTTCTTTCACAATATTGCTTTTTTCTTTTAATGTATCGGTGGAATCAATACAACTGGCATCACTATGTATTGTGTTTGTTCTGGTCTATCAGGGAATAGCACCCATGAACCGTGTATTACCCTGCGATAGGTTTGGCCAGAGCTACAACAGCGTCTTCATTCAATAATATTGGGTGGCGCTTAACTTATGATGAGGTGTATAGATCTACAATCTGAAAGTACATAGATAAGCAAGCAGCAGCTAAAGAAATGTCAGAACTAGAATAGAAACGACAAATACAATATATGCACGTGGCAATTTCAGTATGTATTAATTCTTCTAAACATTACATTATGTATCGTATTTAATCTACATGTATGTAGGAGTAATACTATGATTTTGTCTAAGGTGGGGATTTTACAACAGACGGTGCTAGTCTACTATAAAGAGATGCCTACCTTCTGTAAAATATTATACATTCAAATGTACATGGATTTTGTCGTGCGTACTGTTTATGCTAACTCCCAACTGTCGCAGTTGCAGTCAGTATCTAATCAATTATTAATAATACGCGACAGATGCACTATTACACCTAGACCATGTAATAAATATGTCAGTATCTAATCAATTATTAATAATACGCGACAGATGCACTATTACACCTAGACCGTGTAATAAATATGTCAGTATATAATTAATTATTAATAATACGCGACCGATGCACTATAACACCTAGACCATGTAATAAATAGGTTAGTATCTAATTAATTATTAATAATACGCGACAGATGCACTATTACACCTAGACCGTGTAATAAATATGTCAGTATCTAATTAATTATTAATAATACGCGACAGATGCACTATTACACCTAGACCATGTAATAAATATGTCAGTATCTAATTAATTATTAATAATACGCGACAGATGCACTATAACACCTAGACCATGTAATAAATATGTCAGTATCTAATTAATTATTAATAATACGCGACAGATGCACTATTACACCTGTGACAATCAATTGACAACACGTGCACGTATGTGCGCATTTATGAATTAGTACAACAAAAGAGTATTGACAATGTTGCACTCGATCAAAAATAGACACGGTTGTTCGGGTGTAGCTGCTGGTTAATTTAGAGGACGGAAACAGTGCACGGTTTACATTATTGTACTACTGTGGACTAAACAGGTCGTTAACGATCCATTATCTAATTGTCTGTTTTACCCTTTGTCACTGACCACATGCATTTGACTAAACTGTCATTCACATGTTGGATAGGTGGCAGGCCAATAGGGAAACCTGTTTAACTCTCTCCATGTTGATGATAACCGGTGACGCCTTAATGGGCTGTCCCTGTGCATAATCTAGCAGGGAAAGGGTTAAATTATACCACGGCTACACCATCACTGTGGAAAAGTACCAATCGTCTGAAGGTATGATTCAATCTGCTTGTTATAAAGTTCAATATATCACCTAATAACCAATAGTTATCGTAGTATCTCTAAAATCAAATGTTGATGTATTTATTTGCCAACTATAGTGTTTGTTTATAGATATGGATTATTGTATGTCATTCGTGCGTTTGTACCGACCTCCCTACTTATAGCTTAAGGCCAAACATGTAGTTCAGTATACTATTAAAGGTGAATTTGGTATATTCACAAACATTTTCATTCGTAATGTAAAGATTGTATTCACGTGTGCAACATATCATATACAGTCAAGTAATTCAGCAAGTGTTTTCAGACCACCAATCCGTGACCAACCTTTGCTCTTGACCGTTGACCGGCAGCCTATATAGGGTCCCTTTGTACGAAACCACGTAACTGGATCATATTTATAAGTTATTAATATTACGGTAATTAAGGGTTTATCCCGACGCAGGAATCCTGCGTATTTGACGCATAAATTGGACAAAATAATCCTTCATAAACCTCTGTGAGTCAGATGTACAATAACACAACACAGCATTTCATCTGATAATGTGAATGACTGTTTCGATCTAAATGCGTACGTGCATATAGCGGACAAGGTTGAAAAGTAACGTACAGTCCCGTACAGTGCAGTATTGCTAAACATTCATCAACGTACTGCGAACTTTCCAAAGGAAGCTCAAAGAAATAAGTTCTTTAACCCTCTCCCTGCTGGATTATGCACAGGTACAGCCCTTTAGGGCATCTCCGGTTGCCTTCAGCATGGAGAGGGTTAAGAGAGCACTCTTGGATATTTGCGCTATAAAAATGTCAACTTTATTTATTATCATTTTTTTAAAATTGTTATTATTATTATTATTATTATTATTATTATTATTATTATTAGTTCATAATCAATAGAGAATCAACGCAGAAATTGAACCGCTTACAAGACCAGAATACCAGTTCATTAATTATTCATGAGCCTGTCGCGTCAAGTGCGCAACTCATGGTATATTAGTTTACTCATGGCATATATAAATCGTGCCTATCCATGTATACGAACTAGTATATTTATTTGAATAACTCCCATCCTCTTGGCCGAGTCAGTACGTACAGCGTGAAATTAGGTAGCAGTAAACTATACGGAACATGACCTATAGTGAATAAAAGTATATATGACAGCTGTCAGTGTAACTCCTCACAGTATGTATGTACTGCAGTTAAACAAAATACACGCGGAATCTTTCCATGAGGAATGTGATATCCTGTCCTTATCATCATTGCTGCTATAGATGAATCTGTCCTTTCTTCATTCAATGAATACTTTTGACAATATACGTTATGTTTTAAATTAAAATAATTAGCCTTATGGTGATGAAGTGATGGTGATGAACCGACGAGGGAACCAGTAATAGCAGCTAGGAACACCAATAGGATTCCAGATCACTGATGTTTTAGGAGCTTCCGCTGGTTCTAATCACCCTGTACAGACTACAGAAAGACGTCGAGATGTCCTGTAGCAGAGATCAGGACCGCGGATGGGCGTGGGTGGTCCTGTTGATGTCATGTGTGGGCCAAGTGCTGGTGGGCATGCTGGTGATGTCCATTGGGTTGTTTCAAATCGAGTTCCTTGAACACTTCTCTGGAGGTACCACTAGGATACGTCTGTTGACATCAATCTTCTTCGGACTATCACTCATGCTAGGTGAGTGTTGTTTGCCTTTGTGCTTGTTGATGATGCTAGGTAATGCTGATGTTGTAAAGTAAATGTCACTGATATACCATCTCTTGCTGCGTTTATTAGTTGAAATTTTATGTAAGCAGTATTAGAGTAAAGCAGTATATGTAGACATGATTCCAAAGAAAAACCTGAAAAATATAATAGTAAACAAGTATTGCATTGAATGTATTTGTATATATAATAGTTAAGATGGTCTTGGTAGAACGTATACTCTCCCAATTAAAAAACCATGTCATTGTTGAACACGTGCTACTACCAGTAGCTGTTATCATCCTCGGTGACGTAGGTCCAGTGTCCAGCATCATCTGTAACGTCATCAGCATCAGGACGGCCACGATAGTTGGAGGGCTTTTCCTGTCTGGCGGTCTGTTCTCGTCGGCCTTCATCTCCGACCTGATGATGTTATTGGTGACGTTTGGCATCCTTGGAGGTATTGTAATGGTTATTGATGAATTGAGGGTATGTTATGAGATAGATAGATAGATAGAGAGAGAGAGATAGATAGATAGATAGAGAGAGAGAGAGAGAGAGAGAATTATTGTATTACGTCACAGCGGGAAGAGAGAGAATTATTGTTTTACGTCACAGCGGAAAGAGAGAGAGAGAGAGAGGGGGGAGAGAGAGAGAGAATTATTGTGTTACGTCACAGCGGGAAGAGAGAGAGAATTATTGTTTTACGTCACAGCGGAAAGAGAGAGAGAGAGAGAGAGAGAGAGAGAGGGGGGAGAGAGAAAATTATTGTTTTACGTCACAGCGGAGAGAGAGAGAGAGAGAGAGAGAGAGAGAGAGAGAGAGAGAGAGTAGAGAGGGTAGGAAGGAGAGGGTAATTAAGAGAGATTGAGAAAGAAAGAGAGGTATAATTCTTGCACGTTGATGTCCCTCTGAGAACATGAATCATCTGTCGGCCAAGTCTCGCCTTTACTTTAAAGGCACTGCACAATGTTAACCTATGTTAAATATTTTAAAAATATATCCAAACTGAAAAACACTGTATCGCCAATGCAAAAGTGCTGTGTTCTAAACATAGACTATATACGATTTCTATATGTTTCTATATGCAGTATGTTTATTTCCGTACGTGTACAGGTCTTGGATTAGGAATAGTCTACATTCCCCTCAACGTCATTATCGGTCATTACTTCGTCAAGAAACGAGCTCTTGCGAACGGCATCGCGGTGTCTGCATGTGGACTTGGCTTTGCCTTTGGACCTTACTTCACACTGTGGTTGTTGGAGAACTTCGGATGGCGCTATTCTCTAGCGATACTGTCATGTTGTACTCTGCAGTTCTGTGTCGCAGGAAGTACCTTTTTCCCATTGACCTCCGGAAAGACTGGAACTCGTACACGGCGCGACACGACAGTCCGGACAGAGTCGAGAGTCTGGTTCCTAATGCATCCCTTCTGGTGGATAGTATGCCTCAACTATTCATTCGAGATGATAGGATGGTCGATCCACTGCATTTACCTACCTGTGTACGCTAAAGCCAATGATGTAGCAACCCAATACCTCGCTGGGCTGTTCGTGGCGTTTGGTATTTTCGTGACGTTGTCGAGGGTATTATGCGGGTTCCTATGCAATGACACTGGCGTCAGTTTGCTGGTGGTGTGTGCCGGTATTCAGGGCGTCCAGGGGATGATCACGGTGCTGATGCCACTGTATGCCACGTCGTATACCGGGGTACTAGTGTATCAGGTGCTTATGGCTGTGTACTTCGGAGCAGCAATCATACCAATCACTCCTCTCGTGGTGCAGCTGTTCGGCGTGGATAGGCTTGACACAGTGTTTGGTTGTATCGCGATGTTTGGCGGATTTGGAGCGTTGGTTGGTCCGATAATCGGAGGTAAGTGGCGTAATAATGTTCGGTGAAACATAAATGTGTATGAAAGGGATAACATATTTTACTATTAAGTATTCGTGTTTATTATGTATAAGTGATGACAAATCGCGTGGAGTACATTATATATCTAACTAGAACCATTATGTATAACAGCGTCTTTGATATTCAACATAAAAACATTCTAAAATTAAACAGCAGGTTCTATCCATGACAATTTAATGGTATATGCTTGATACCTGCAATCAATTGCATGTTCTATTTGTTTATAGGACTGATCTACGACATGACGGCTTCCTATTCCAACGGGTTTCACATAGCAGGTATAACGATCATCGGTGTATCTCTGAGGTAATCTGATCTACGATGATAGTAACCATTGCATGTAGGACAGTGGTTCCTATGGTAGATACGATTACCTTAGAGTTACGCCGTTTTGCACAGGAAACCCAGGATCCCGCTCCACAGAACAATCGTAGCGCTACGAGAGTCGTAACTGTTATACGTTAACATGGAGCGATACGACTGGTAGCGCTACGATTGATATTTACAGACCGTAATCCTGAAGTGTATAGCAACAGCAGCGCTATTGCATTTTATCGATGGCCATAATTCCTATACCGTATTCAGATACTTTATATCAATAATTCTTTAGCCTCTATCCACAATACCTCAATACACTAACCAGGAATGGACATTTACCTTTAAACCACTGTTGCAATAAATCTAATCCTATTAGGTCTATAATTATGATCTATTTAACACTGGAAGACATTATTATGCTCACTATATGATGACGGAGCGTGTTATGAATACTAACACTTACGTTACCCACTTATGTATGCATTTCAGGATGTTTTGAGATGACCGGATCATTGATTCTTCTTTTAATTCCAATAATTTCTGCGAAATTGAATATCAAAGTAGAATATACTGAAGACGAATGCAAGTTCAATCCTGAAAATCAGACATTCATAATAGAGGTCAAAGCAGTCCCGGAGATAGGCGGAAGTGCCGTTACGTGACATGTACATACACTACAAAGAACGATGTGTTTATTTGTTCTCTCGATTGAGTCCTAATTAATAACGTTTACGAACTAAAGCCAGTAGTAATAGTCTTTAGAATCATATTTAAATGTCTTGATTTGTACAAATACAAGCAAGCAATATACATCTGCCAGTACTGCATAAATATACATCTACACTGTACATGTATTAACTGTTAATGTATAGATATACATGTGTTGTATGCATGTAGGTATTGTAATTAAGGCATCGTATGTATGTGCATGTGTATGTATGTATGTATGTATGTGTATGTATGTGTGTGTGTGTATGTGTATGTGTGTATGTGTGTGTATGTATGTATGTGTGTATGTGTGTATGTGTGTGTGTGTATGTATGTATGTATGTGTATGAGTGCGTGCATATGAAAATATGTATGTGTATATTTATGGATGTACATGATTGCACATGTTTACATGTGTAATTACGCGTGTGTGTGCGTAAATGTATGCAAACACTGCACTTTTGTACTGTATCTAAAATATTCATGTATAGCATAATTTGTGTGCATCATTGTATATACGTATGTTGTACCTTTATATTACGTATACTATTGTGTACCACATTGCGTATAGTGGAGAAATAAATTATTGAATTTATTGGAATTGAACTATAGTTGAAGCTATTGCATATTTGAGTCGATTCATGCATGTTTTATCTCATGTGGCAGATCTTCTTGCTTAGGCCACGTGATCTAACGGCTTACTTCAAGAATAGCTCGGAGTTCTACCCTTCCCTGGGAGAGATAGTGGCAGATGATCTGATCGGTTGCTATCTAAGAGCATGTTTATGTTCGTTACCCACATTAACCCTTGCCCGTTTACGAACTAAAGTCGCTATATTATTGTACATACATAGTTTGAATGGGACAGGTAGTCACGTGTCCAACAACTGTCACCACTAGCGTCAACACTATGATGGGGAACCTATAGGCTGCTCCACATCACTGGGACAGAAAGGGACTAGCAAGGTTATACGTGTTCTTAAAAAACCATAGGAACCTTCAGCAATGAGAACAGACTGCATGTTGCCATCAAAGTGGCACCAGCCATGATAACACTGTCGCCATCAAGGAGAAGCAAACAAACTTCAGCCATGAGAACAGACTTTTGCTAGCAAGAAGATCTTTCATCACGGACACACAATGGCCATTTACAATGCATATGGGTGTCTCGCGACGCTGCTGATTCCTTACAAGGACCATCTGTGGGAGGAATGAGATACTGTATACTGCATCACCAGATGCTGTCACATCAGAAACTTTAACCATTCAAGAATCGTGTCTCTGTAATTAATATCACCAAGTGTTTTCAATTTAAACTTTTAATGGACACACCCACATGTCTGTTGACTTAGGACATTATACGGCATATATGACCGTTGTTACATAGAACATTATACGGCATATATGACCGTTGTTACATATAGGACCGCAACATACGGCAGAGGTAGCTCGAGATTCCTCTAGCATTACCTACTGAACATAACCTACTTTTTTGTATGAGTAAATGGTTAGCCCATATAAAAATTAGCTTATGGTCAGCAAGGCAGGCTAGAGGAATCTCGAGCTACTGCAGAAGCGGAAGCCCAATCTCATGAATCTGCCGGACAAGGTTTACTATAGCCGACAGAGTATTTTGGTCTTCTGTCGCGTATCAATGGTGACGTCATAGATAATGTGACGTAATGGCATACTAGAAACGTGGGAAACAATAACAGGCAGAAATGTGGGCTAACTCGGAACGCTATGTAGTTGACGAACTTACCAACGGTAGGTATGGTAGGCCTAACACATTTAAACATGAAGTGCTGAAATTGAATTCGAACAGGGAATGGGTACACGGTAGGATGATATGGACACGCATTTGCCAACCTACTAGTTCTAGCGCCAGAAACGGCTTAGATTGTATATTCCACAGGGAGTATAGAAAGGATATGACGCGTATTGACGGTAGGACATCTCGGTCTGATGCGTTGATTATGGAAACGACATACATTTTCCAATCAAGACTGAAGACATAATTGTCCATGAATTATTGCTTGCATTGCATACTCTACAGGGAGTTGAGACTATGATATGAAATGAATGCACATTGATCCATTGACCGTGGTAACAAAAATGCAGCGCGTTAAGCATGCTTCAAATACATAGTGTATATAGCATAAGGAATCTTTCAATCTGCAAGGTAATCTAAATATTCAAAATACAAATTTCGAAAACATATCGTTAATCCGGAGTATAGAGTTGCAACGAGCGGAACATATTTTTCGCATCAATTAATTTCGATTTGAATGTAAATTGTCAATAATCGATCGTAATGTATGAATTACTTTATTTTTCGTATTCAGCCCGTACCATGATACCAATGTATATAGCTTAGTAACATCAGTAGATACCAAGATCCAAAACTATTAGGCCTATACATGTACATCCTATACACTATACTGTCTGCTAAGTATAGGACTTAATAGACATCCTTTTTTTTCTTTTCTTTTTTGATTGGGGTTTTAAGTCGCTTTCAAGATTCTTTCACTTATATCACGACTTAGGGCAGGAGGAAACCCGCAACATCCGTAGCGC
>JAUTBT010000671.1:0-11104 GCA_032361225.1 Lepetodrilus schrolli | reverse complement strand
GCTACGAGAGTCGTAACTCCTGTACGTTAGCATGGGGTTGCTAAGGAGTTACGACTCTCGTAGCGCTACGATTGTTCTGTGGAACGGGGGCCAGATTCGTATAGTTTCTACAATAATTCCGCGAACCATTCAGATAGTTACGTACTATAATAGTTAAAAACAAATACGCTATCAATTGAATAATCTTTAATGGCAACAAAGTAATGGCATAACTATATTACAATGAATGCTCCCGTTTAATAAATATATTACAATGAATGCTCCCGTGTAATAAATATATTACAATGAATGCTCCCGTGTAATATACAATGCATGCTCCCGTGTTATAAATATATTACAATGAATGTTAAAATATGGTCAACAATAGGTAGCATTGTTTAACCACTTCCGTGTAATTCAGTACTATTTTCGAACAATATGTCCGTCAGCATAGTATGATATTTTCCAGATCCATATTCCTCGGTGAAATGTAATGCCATATAGCGTTTTAGTAGGCATGGTGTAAATAGATTATACATAGATTATAAATAGATCTACGTTTAGTGCAGACTGGAAATTGTCATTGGGAAATTAAAGGTCTTTGTATGGTTTAACTCTCAGTACTGGAGGTAACCGGAGATGCATTGAAGAACAATCAGTGACACTGCCTAATAAAGTAGAGATAAGGTTATTACGCCAATCATTTATAATTTGTTTCAACAAACGTGCTGGTTGACTAGGTCAATAACATCAAAATATGACATCCTCATATCACCGGGATTTCGATATTTACTACCCAAAAAAAAAGAGAACATAATATATACAATGGTTTGGGGGTCATGATATACATACATACTTACATATTTGATATATTTGAATAGCGTAAACATTCAGTACGGTGGTGTTCGAATGCTCTTTGTGTGAGTCTGAGAAAGAGGAAGGCAGAAGCAGTACTAGTTTAGTTTCCATACGCCTTTTTGATCAAACATTTTCCTTCGTTCGACGAAAATCCGACGGGAGCATGCTCCAAAGTCGGGCACCTGCTTTTAATTCAAAAAGCATTACGACGTAACGAGAAGAAACTCTTTATTGATTGACCTCGGGTAAATGGAATAATTATATGAAGCTCCTCTGCGGACATCCATAACTGAATAGTATTATTAAAAATACTATCTTTACATTTATTGTACGCTCGATCAGTATTTGCCTGACGGAACGTCGAACAACAACATTTTAATTATTATTTTAATTTTTTTTTATAGATAAGCAAACTGTATTTATTTATACTTTCTAAGGACGGTATTTTAGCAGTAGACATTTTTCAGTTTATTGGTATTATTTTAAATTTTCAATTGGGATTTAGCCCTGCTTTCAGGATTCTTTCACTTATATCACAACTTTTCAGCTTAGGACAAGAGGAAACCGATATTACCGTACTGATGAATGTGGCAGCACATTAATTTTTACCACGAAAAAATATTATTTTTATTATTAATATTATTAATATTATTATTATTATTATTATCACCATCATCATCATCATTATCATCATTATTAAAAATAATAATTACCATGATGACCAGTTAGTGGTGATTTAGTGCTTGTGTAGACAAATAAAATATATATTAATTATGTTCAAGTAATACTAGTTATTCCTTTGACGTACAATCAAGCCAATTATCGACAAATGTATGCGCTTAATAAACTCTACAAAAACACAAATCGTAATCATGGAAAAGTAAGATAATAATAATACCACGTAACCAGCATGGAATAGAACTAGTTCGTGTAACACACTACTTGGTCTTGGATTACGAACACCACGAGAACATTTCAGTGAATATGAACGTCCGATGTTCTGGTTTCAATTCAGTAACAATCAGAAGCCGCAGGTTGATGAAGACATCATTGTCATCACAGGAATCCAGAGGACCTTCTCACGTGGACATATTACTGAATTGCCATTGGCTGCTTTCACATGGTTCAAGGACATAACACGTCGATAAAATCAAACCGCAGTCACAGGGTTCTGCATGTTATTAATTACAAGGTGCTGGTTGGTAGTTCTGTAGCAAGTGCTATCAACGTAAAACTAATAGGATTATTAAGAGGATTTTATTTTACCGAGTCTTAATTGCCATGTTTTTCGGCGTAAAGGGTCGTACTGTAGTCTAGGCGTAAACCAGGGCGCAGATCATGGTTTTACTGTAACAGGAAATGACTTTAAACTTCGATTGAGGCATGGGCTCTACTGTGTGAAACGGTGTACCTCTAAGGTAAATATTAACGCTAACTTTGGCCATGGACTACACTATTGGTAAAGGTGGAGGTGATGCTAGTTACACCGTTTCGTATAGGATAGGCTCAGGCCCGGATTTCTCGAGTTAAAACTCAGCTGAGGTTAAAACTTCAGATTTTATTTAGATTTTTTTTTGGTCCTGAGATACAATTTTCAGAGTGTTTTCCCACGAGAAATTCAAATTGCTGAAACTGATACTTAAGTTATTTTAGTGACTCACATGTAAGTTTGTTTCGAGAAATTGGGCACATGACTACTGTATCGGGCACAGAACTACTGTATCGGGCACAGAACTACTGTATCGGGCACAGAACTACTGTATCGGGCACATGACTACTGTATCGACTACCGTACAACCATTTCGTGAAGCACATGTTAGCTGATGCTTGCTTGAGGCTAGAATGACATCCTGACATGTGTGGAGTAGTAAATTAATTAGCGATTCACACAGTGGTGGCAGCTGTGGTAGATGATTTTCTTCCAACGATTGATGTGGAGAATCTCGCGGAAAGTCTATTGAGACGAGAAGACAGCGCGGACGAAAACCGCTGCGCCGTCTGTGGGCAAAACCGTATCACGAACACTTGCCGGAACTTTTTTCCGAACATGCAATAAAAAAGGAAGTTCGTAGCGGAATTGATGATGATCAACAGATCTCTCACGAACAGGGACACGTTCCTGCTGCGGTGACACTGCGACACGAACAGTTCCTGCGGGAAGATGGCGTTGTCCAGCACTGCCATAAAAGGATACGCGATGAAGAACAATGTCGTAACGGCCAGGACGGCCAGGGTCATGCGCTTGTCCATTCTGTTGGAGCGATACCATCGGGACAGACTGTCCGACCTCCTCCTCCGCCAAATCGTTCTGATGATTAAGACGTTGAGTATCAGCATAGCCACCCAGGGAAGAATGTACATACATATCAGCTGAACGTGGAATTTGTAAACGTTGTTAAACGGCGAGTTCCAGTATGCGCTCAGCGTCGGACGAATCCACGTTCCGTCGATTTTTGGCTCGTAATATGTCACGAATTTAAAGAACGTGTAGTAGGGGATGTTGTACGCGAGCGAGAACAGCACGACGGCGACGTTGATGTAGATGGGAACTCTACCGTCGCAGAACGTCATCCCGCTGAACGGGCGCGTTATTCCGATGTAGCGCTCTGATGCTATTATCAGAGTCACGCAGACCGTTCCTGTTTGTCCGATTTTCTGTAAGCTGAATAGGAATGGCTGGAAAGCCATGTTGATGAACAGCTCTGTTTTGAAAGTGATGACAACCTCTATTAGAAAAGTCACGAGGCTGATGTTGTCGTATCCTGCCAGACACATTAAGAACAGCGACGTCGGGCAGCGCATTTTTTGATGGGACAGAACTATTATAGCAAGTGTGTTTCCAATCACTCCGAAGGCGGCTAAAGTCGATCCGACGATGCCTCGTATGACGAGATAATCCGCTACTATATCCTCACAAGTTCCATTTTCACGAAAGACCTCCCTGTAAGTGTTATTCGTTGGACTTCCGGCCACATGCAGCCATGTTGAATCTTCAAATTGATCAATGGAAAAACCGGAAATGTTCGCGCCGTTCATTATGTAGTGATACACTTCAGACAGATTCGATGTCAGGAGTTTAAATCTGGCTGATATCAACACGAGCGAATCCGTTAATTCTATAACACTGTCTTTTCGCTGAAGGGATGTCGCCGGTTCATGGTGACTATTAACACGTCAATGACTACTCCAATGATTTTAGCTTTCACATCTCACTAGCGAGAGCACTATATTGGGGCACGGATCGTCTCCTTCTCTTCCCGGCGTGACGAGGCGCGGAGGTACTATCCGATCTTTTCCGATGGCAACCCCATACTATCTCCATATAGAAGCGCCTGAAAAAAAAGACAACAGATAATCATTAGGCTCAGGCAGTATATGAATAAGCCATTGACGTTTGATTAGCAGACATTGATCAATGTGCCAGCATTCCAATACGATATCCACACACATCTTCCTATAGGACCCTCAAAGCTAGCTTAGAGTGCTACGTCTTTCCCGGAGCAGTTTTTGGTAATTCAATTTACGTCGATGTCTGTATACGGCTTCTGAGCTCCAGTACATCCGATTCGCAGACACTGAGACATTTCCATGCTTATGAGATTGTAAGAGAAGATAATATTATGAAGGCGACTAATACAAAGTCAAAACAATCCCACGACCTGGACATAGTGACGGACAAATATGCACTTAGGCTTACGATGTCGAGTTAATGTTTTTGTAACGTACGAGTCAGGCGTAACTGTGATACGAGCTTCATTCAATTATAGATAACAATTCGCTCACACAATATCAGAGGACGAAAATAATATCGTCGCGGTAATTTGTCAATAATCTTATGCCGAAAGGTCATATGGATATTTCGCAAGGCCTAAGGTCATGAAACGAAACAATGAGATAGTGCTGAAAGAAATAGCGATTTTTGGTCATCTAAGAGTTAGGAAAGAATATAATTTGCATTCCTAATACATTTACTAACAGGGTCTCAATAGGGATAGGTGTCTTCATGTATTTCTTACATATACAAGTTACATTGTAATACAATATTCATCTTCTTCGTCAGGAAGTTGAGAAGGTACACTGAGTGCACACTCAGCCATTAGCGCAATGTAGCGCTTTGAGCATATCAAAATATTACATTATATTATATCCCTTTTTCTTCTTCTTCTTCTTCTTGTTCATCTATAAATTGTATTTATAACGGCAAACACAGGATTAAAATAACAATATTAAATAAACATATCAGGACCTTAGTGAATCTTTACGGTAACCATTCATTAAAAAAATAATAATAATTTACCCGTAGTACCCGTAGCCGGACATTACGTCTAGCATATTGTATCCAAGACCCGATTTCTCGAAACAAATTTGATTTTGAAGATATTCCTCAGCCGAGATTTCTCCCATTGACTCAGTGCTGCAACTTGAGTGTGGGTTTGAGTCAATGGGAAAAATCTCAGCTGAGCAAAAGTTTTTTTCGAGAAATCGGGGCCTGGTAACTTTAAGCAGACAGGCTATGGTATTTCCAAGACAGACATTCCGACCCGTGGGACAACTCCGAGCGTGACTGGCCTAACTACTCGCAGAATGTGAACAGTGTATAATTAGGATTGAGGAAAATAGTCACGAGATTGGCAATTCCTGAAATGAATATGGTTTGAAAAGTGTTTCCAGGGGCGACGGAAGTGAATCCAGATAGAGTAGATTCTTGAACCAAAATGACGTCGACCGGTAGATAAAAATGTGTCCGTATGAAATATGAACAACAATGGCATAAACCCCAATTTTCCGCCTTATAAGGTTTTATGTCATTGTTTTCATATATGATCAGATGTATCATTGTTTTAAAATAGTGATTGGTGTGTTTTTATCGCTATTTGTTTGAATCCACCTCTTTACAATTACATTGATGTGTCCATATGGAGAGATTTACTAGTAGAGGATCGCAAACCATAAGTCATGCATTTGTAATTTATATTTTGGTGGCTGGTACAGTAAAATATATAAATAAAGTAGAACAAGAATTATTGATAACAGTTTTGATAAACTGTCAAGAACAACATTTCACTAAATAATATGACTGCTGAATACGTGAATAGGCGCTTTTGAGTGCAATAAACCTATGTTATAAATATAAATATTTTCACTAGTGCAATAACACAATATATGTTTATAACTATATTCATACGCGATATGAAAGTCTTTTTGGAGCTCTTTTAGAGCTTCTTCTTGGAACTTAATTTGTCGAATATAAAGTTAAAATAGTTCTTCATAATAATAATAATAATAATAATAGTAATAATAGTAGTAATAATAATAATAATAATAATAATAATAATAATATTAATAATAATAATAATAATAATAATACAAACACATTTATTAATATTTACACATTTACTTGGAACTATATTTCGTCCGCGTGCTTTAACCCAGTTCCCAATACATTTACCTATTTAGTGTACCAGCCCATTAAAAGATAAATTACAAATGCACGACTTACGGTTTGCTATCCTCTACTAGCAAAGCTCTCCATATGGACACACCACTGGAATTGTAAGGAGGTCGATTGGTACGTTGTGGTCAGCCTAGAGGAATGAGTGATGACTAAATTACAAATAGTCAGGGGGGAATTACCGAGAAGTCAGGGATTCGTACAGAACCCTATGGCTAGCGGCCATAATATGCACATTCCTGGCTTCCCATCTGAAGAAATCAAAGATACAACCATTAAGATATCGATGCAGAAATCTGAGAGAGTGATTTGTTGCTTAAAGTGGCAAGATTATCTTCGCATAGGTCAAAGGTCAGTTACATATTATGATACAACTATATAAATATCTATATTTCTATATTACTAATCTAAAAATATGATTTTTTTTCTAATCAAGTAGACCTCCCCTCTGACATTGATGAGCACCATTCTGAACAGTACGTCTTTTTTTATGCGCGAATTCCCTCCCAATGTCTCATATTCTCTTGTGCTCACAATCAAATGTCATTAGCGATACAACGTAATATTAATCTGGTAGAACTATTTATAGTAATGAATATCAGGAGTGACATATAGTATTCCACTAAACCAGACATGCTATATACATGTACATAGTGATTAATTTACATCCATTGGCAGCGTATGCTATTTTATTAAACATAATTAATTATCTATTCATGCCTAACACGGGGTAATAATGTAGCGTTATGAGCATGCTCTAGAGCGTGGATTTGGCGCAATATAAATATTCAAATTATTATATATAAATTATTATTATTATTATTATTATTATTATTATTATTAACAACACACATAGGTAACCAATTCCTATACAGTGATAAGAAACCCAGGTCTTATCTGAAACTCACAAACAAGTGTGGTTAATGTATTTCAGATTGGGATCAAGTAAAATGAACGAAGACGACCACAGAAAAGGATCTTGTTTGAGAAATGTGCTCAGATAAAGGAACCAACGTGTATAAATCATTCAATATATGGCTGTGCATCGTGTCTCCCAGGCGTCATTAAGTGCAAAACTAATTAAAAATAAAATACATTTTTAGGAATAATTATTGCTTATCAAATGTTTAAGATGCTCTGGCAAATAAAACATATATCTGCATGTTTAACGGCCTCGAACACTGCGCTCGCGAAAAACCGATCCATTATACAAGCACTTGCTAGCATAGATAACAGCATAAAATCTTGTTTGTGACACCTAGTTTCATGGCAATACAAATGTAACTGAATTAAAGTAAGCAGATGACGGTGTTGAGAGCACCGGTTACATTTACATCAAGGATTCTCATTGAAATACATTTAGATGTCAGATTCGAATTACTGAGTCTAACCAAGTCAATCATTCTTATATTTCAATCGCATATGTAATTTGTCTTAAGTAAGTTCTATACGGGAATGTCAAATAGTCGCAGCAGAAATAGCAATAGATTACCATCCTCTAAACCACAAACCTAGTGTCCATTTAGATACGCTAGTGGGCTTAAGGGCAGCCATTTGGTATCGAGGATATGAGACCCTCTGCTATAGTTAAAACACTATCACTAGCATACGTTCTAGAGTTAAAACACTATCACTAGCATACGTGCTATAGTTAAAACACTATCACTAGCATACGTTCTATAGTTAAAACACTATCACTAGCATACGTGCCAGAAACATTATACAACCGCATAAATAGCATATGATATCGTATTAATGTCAATAGCCATACAACTTATATACTTCTTAATAGACATGACTGCTATATTTTTAGCGCCTTAGACACGGGTACGGCAGTATTATCTCCAGGGAGTTCAGAATGAAAGTGTAGCCCTTTAAGCATGCCTTCAAGTGGAGACTTGGCGCATTAGTAGTGTACGGATTATTATTATTATTATTATAATAATATGTATTTATGTATGTATATATGTGTGTTTGTTTGTTTATTTATTTATTCATTCATTATTTATTATGTATTTATTCATTAATTCATTAATTTATTATTTATTTATTTATTATTATTATTATTATTATAATATAAACAGATCTCCATCCATGTATACTGTAAAGTAAAATACTAGCTATAGACACCAATGCATAAAAACAATGACTGTATGCCTGACATGTTTGCAGATCCAGCGTTATTGCACTTAGGCAGCTATCCACGACAGTATTCCAACCACAAATATGCCACTGCCCCAAAGTCAACAATTCAGTCGTTTTCCCCACCCCAAGAGAACACCTTCAATACCACAATTAATATTTTAGAAATCATATCTGTATTTTGAATAAAAATGATCCCACTCAGCAAGATGAATTCTGCAATACGAGCTTGTATATTATACTCACGAGAATACACGGTATCTCTCATTGACATCATATGTCAGTTCCGGGCTACGTTTGAAGGAGGAGAGAGTTAACTAGACTGGTTGGTTGCTATGTTAACTAGAAGTCGACAGACTGGCTAAGGAGCTGCCAGAACAGTTGACGACGCCAACTCTCGACGGATTCCAGAAAATACGCCACCACATCCGGAAACACACGGAACTGGCGAGTCGTCTAGCTGGGTTATGCAATAATTGAGATTTATCACGGATGCAAGTTTCGACCTCCTTGCCCGTTTCTTGCAAATAGATTTGCGAATATATACCTTCCTCAGAAACGCATTGCCATTGTTTACTTAACATCCGTCAATGACTCTACTGGGCAATATAATTATCTAGAACTCTTTTTTTTGGGTAGCGAGTACGATGTCGTGTGTTCTAAAAATATAGACCAAAACAAGCCCATGTTATTTAATGTGGTCGTGTGTTTTCACTCTCATGTCGTCTTGTCAGCAATGCTCTCTGATTGGCTGACCTTTTCATTTTTTATTCAGCTTTGACACACAGATCAAAATGGAGTGGCTCGTATTGCGCATGGTCTTTGCCGGATGTTAAAGGGACTCACACACATAGGCGATTTTACCTATACCTATGCCCGTTTTTTATTATTGCTCATATGTAATATATAAAGCTATATTTATAGGAGAATACGCTTTGATTGGTTCTGAAAGGTAAATAAACAAAATGAGCTGATTGATCATTTGGATCATTTGGAAGGGAACCAATCACTGCACGTGGTGTAGGATCATCAGTTATTTAGGTTTATACGATATGAATTCAGTGTTTGAGTCACTTTAAGTAGGAAATGGTCGTGTTTTTTTCAGAGGATGTAGTTACGAATAATGTCGTGGCAATAGGACGACTGCTAATGCGGGTTGGTTTGTGTTATTACTAGATAATGAGCCTATTTACAGTATCTGTTTTTAATCATCGACGACATCCTTATGATAATAGTATAATAATAATAATAATAATAATAATGTAATCTATTTATATAGCTCCGAGTTCTTGCGAGGCTGCTCGATCACATGCGCTCAACAGTATTAACTATGCAACTAATTAATATATAATTAATAACTATTCATGAATCTATGCAAATATTCAGTGTGCTTGCAATAAGAGAAACACATTTAAGTTTAAAGTGGTAATTAAACGATCATCTTTGCATCTAGGTAAACGTTCGTTGGCCTGTTCTAGAGATAGTGTGAAATATCTCCATAGTTAGTGTGAATTATCTCCATGGCAGTGATACATGCAAATATAATACACCATTTTAAACATACGGTAAATATTTTAATATTTACACCTTATAATTCCTTGAATAGGATTCGAGAAATAGTTTCTCTTCATGAATATTCGTTCAATAATT
This sequence comes from Lepetodrilus schrolli, assembly GCA_032361225.1. Classification (NCBI taxonomy): domain Eukaryota; kingdom Metazoa; phylum Mollusca; class Gastropoda; order Lepetellida; family Lepetodrilidae; genus Lepetodrilus; species Lepetodrilus schrolli. Next base: position 1,023 of record JAUTBT010000671.1, on the reverse strand, counting down.
TATATAATTCATAATTGATTAATGTTGATGCGGTTTCTTGTTTATGAATTATAGCTAGCATGCTCAATTATCACGAACCTTTCTGTTAGTTTAGTTTGATCATATTTTATTTAAGAATGAACGGATATAGGTGACGTGTTATTACAGCTCAATGATGGACAACCGCCCCATGGAAAAACAGTCGAGATGCACAATGGGAGAGAAGAAGAACGAAGGTATTATTAAACGAGATACAATAATGTTAATTATTTATAACACCAGCAAATTAATCAAATCCTTTTGATAGTTTGCTATACAACTGCACCAACTCTATATTCATGTGCTACGATTGCATTGCAAATTAATGCTCCTTCATTCTTGTGTACAGTCATGATTAGGAGTTTGATTTTTGTTAAAGTTTACGAATTCTACTAGGTTTCCGCTCGACTTCCGAGACGGCAAAACCTAAGTTATTTCCGTTGTTGCGATGCGATAGCTAAAAGGGAATACCAGAGAAATACTTCTAAATCGAACTGTTCTGTCATTGTGTGATAGGTACTTAACTCCCGACTTGAAATGTAATTTAATAATATCGACAGATATGTTCATGACATTCCTCTACAACACAGCGTAATAACTCTAACGTAACTAAGGTCAACCTTGTCTACGGTTGACGTTTCGCTCAGGAGAGATCTATGACTGCGTATAAATCTATTCTCGTGACTGCCGTGCTATCTATTAAATGATCGTTCTTTCTCTAACTTTCGATGATGACGATGATACATTATCAAATAATCGGATATTTACAGAGAAATAGTTCACGTAAAATGGGATGCACTGAATATACTCCGTAGCCAAATGGAATTAAGTAAAGAGTTAGCGTCCCGATTATCCATGGTGGCGATAATTTCTAGAGTTAATTCAAAATGAGTTAATTCAACACATATGCACACACACACACACACACACACACACACACACACACACACACACACATAGAGACACAGAGAGACAGACACACACACAGACACACACACACAGACA
>JAUTBT010000670.1:0-11105 GCA_032361225.1 Lepetodrilus schrolli | reverse complement strand
ACTTACCAGTTCTTCATCATTCAGTGACTGCCTTGCTACCATTACTTACCAGTTCTTCATCATTCAGTGACTGCCTTCCTACCATTACTTACCAGTTCTTCATCATTCAGTGACTGCCTTGCTACCACGACTTACCAGTTTTTCATCATTCAGTGACTGCCTTCCTACCATTACTTACCAGTTCTTCATCATTCAGTGACTGTCTTGCTACCATTACTTACCAGTTCTTCATCATTCAGTGACTGTCTTGCTACCATGGCTGAAGGAACTCCTGCGTTTCTCTTTGCTGCCATGCTCTGAAGAATAAACAGTGGCAAAACATTTTCCAACTGGACAATCGAAAGCCTGTTCCATCTCCTTGACCAATTACAGTATTCAGCAGTAGTAGACAAATATCACTTTAAAAATACATTCATGACTTTACAAGCATCCACAGTTTTTGGTGTTTAATATACAGGCATATACATAGAAAATTCAAAACAATTTAAAGTTAACATCTCAAGACAGAAATTACACAATAATCATAAATATGGGTAAAATTTAAAAAACAATCACATTGAATGCTAAAATGAAGCCCAATATTGGGGTTCTGTTAAATATATAGTAATGTTGTCTTATTGTCCAGTGAAATTGATGTAGATTTACCGTTATATGCCACCTGGATGTATACTTGACACCGGACAAAGTACAAGACCAGCAGAGTTACACACACAAACAATGGCACAATTCACAGGATAAGAATATATATGTTAATGTATCTTTCTTAAATGATATCGTTACATTTCGGCAACACGTTGGGGTCACCGGGGTCACCGTACAGGTACCGTATGAGCACGACAGATTGGTGGTCAAAGAAATAATTCTTACAAAGAAAAACAATCTACATTTCTGATGATGTGACCACGTCTTCTGACTGTACTCCGAGATATTTCGTAACAGGATTAATTTAATTTTTGTTTTTAAACAGTTTTGATAATGATAAAAATACAGTTGAAATTTTATGTAAAATGCTTCAAAGAATAACCGTGTATGGTGTGAAAAATGTGTGGTGTGTTGTCCTATGGTGTGTTGAATAAGAAAAAAAAGAATATAAATCTAGTAAAAAGCAGTTGTAATAACGATCCAAAATGCTAAATAAAACACTGGATCTTAGTCATGCGTACAATCTAGGCTTAGTTGCAGATATAATGAAGCAGTACTGCTCCATGCTAAAAATGCATCAAGGCTGTAGAAAAAACATGCTGCAAGTGGAAACACTCAAATATGAAGAAGTTAGTTTAAACCTAGTCTTGAACCCCCGAATAACACTGAAAACACTGGTATTAGATTCTCAAAATGAAAATTGTCAAAATTTTGGACACGAAAAGCCAATAAGCACCAACAAGGTGTACATACATGTCATGGGGGAGGGGGGGGGGGGGGTTCAAGGATAAGCAACCATGGAACTATGCAAGGGGTGAACATGGGAGACAATGAAACTAACTATGAGAGGAAGAGGAAGAACAATGAAAGGAAGAAGTATCCTATAGATGAGAGGAGCAGAGAGGAAGAAGGCAATAATGGAGGAAATATCAAAGAACTAAGACATGCAGATGTTGACATCACTGTGTCTCAACCTAACACTGGCACTGCAGTCTAAGATTTACCCTATGTTCACTGCAGTCTAAGATTTACCCTATGTTCACTGCAGTCTAAGATTTACCCTATGTTCACTGCATTTTGATGGAAGAAAATATCTCAAAAATTTACAGAAGCTCACTTGTCAATACAACATACAAGACGAATGATTTAACATATTAAATGTTGAACTAATCCTTATCCAAAAGGCATGAAAATACTATATTAATCCAATGAAAATACTATATTAATCAATATTTACATGTATTTGCTTGGTAGTAATTTGTTTATTAGCCTAAAGTCAAGAACAAATGAGTTTGGACTGGTATATATGATCTGGTTGTTATAAAACAGCAATTGATAATAGAAAACAAAACGTCTCACAATTTGGATGCTATGACCTCTCAAAGTTATTAATAGTATAAAGTTCCATAAATGTTATATTTAACACTTATAATTTCAATATTCAAAGATTCGATGATGAACATGACCTAAATATGCCAAAATCAATTCCTGATAAAGACACTTACTTAATAATAATATGATAACTATACATTAAAATATCCTATAGAACGACATCTTATGCTAAAAGGTCACCAATGTATATAACTGATGACGAGACAATTACCTTGACCTTTGACCTTGAATATTTCAATGGTTCATCCTGATTTCAAATTGATCTCTTAGGAAGAGAGGTCGAAGTTCACACTGCGGCCATTGATAGTGATGACATAGGTGGATGATGACACATGAACACATCAATTCAATCTGGTCCTTTGGGGAAATATCCAAGCAAAATGTAATCTTTTACAATCTGCTTCAAATGCTGGAATATTATTTAGTTCTTTCTTGATCTAGTTGATCTTTTGGCATTTTCTTTATTACAATTTTCTTTCAAAAATAATTTACAATATTTTTGAACTTTTGGACAGATGTTGGAACCAAACAAAACATTGTGGTTGTGTCATAATCAACTTATATGACTATTAGTAATAAAGAAAATAAACATAATCATGCATGACTCATGCTTGAAACTATTTGTGGCTAAAAAAAATATTCTATTATTAGCAGTCAAGGAAAATGTGAATTTATATATTTATACAAAAATATTCTGGACATATTTCTAAAGACCATGTACAGTCGTGCTAATATGTGATAATCTAATTTGACAGAATCTGGGCATCTGATTCCTAATCATCTTCGCGAGTGGTACAGACATTGATATTACTTTACAGACATTTATGGAGAACTTGAAAGACATACAAGGAGAAGTGGGTGACATCATAGTCAAACTATTAGATTGACCGATCACTCTGGATATTTAGAGTCAAATACTTGTTTCTCAATTTCACTTTCCATTTTAACACTGAGAAACTATTTGAGGCTAATTATATTCCTAAAAATAATAATTAATTTCAATCTGACATTTCTTTCATTTATTCATACTAATGCAGTTGACATTTAATATTTGAAAATATATTTCCATGTGGGTTTCTACTTTCAAGCAAGCAATACAAGCAAATAATAAATGTTAATGGAATACAATGTTAGTAAAGCAGGAATATGTTTTGCTAATGTATTTTCATGTATTCATTAAATTTATATAAATTTCGCTCTTTCATTTTCTATTCAAATCCTGTTCTATGTACATGCTGATGTTAACACATTGCAGGATAACACATTGCAGGATTACACATTGCAAGTTATTTGTTTCTTAACCACGCAGCAGGGATCGACGGTTGACCCTTTTTTTAGTCTAAAATATTTGGCTGGCTACCGTGCGTGGTAAAAACAAATTGTAATTTTTTTTCTTTTCTGGAATTCGCTGCATTAGTACAACAACAAGAGATTTATTTTTCATAGCACAAACAATCATTGTGAAAACACCATGCAATAAAGACATTTATCGCTGACGTAGTTAAACAATCAGCTGTTTGTCAACAAGACTGATAAACATTCACAAATCCCATAGGCTTCAGTATGTGATTAAATAATCATGCGTGGTGTTTTAATTTCACATACTACGACTTCCTCAGTGACAAAGCGATTGTTAACAAGTTTTCTTCACTAAAATCACAGAGATCATTTCAAACTGGCCAAGTTCAACGCGTGAAACAACATGCTCATTGGCCAGTGAAACCGGATCAATTTAATCAGGACCTACCAAATTGTCTGGATTTTAATACCCGAAGGACAACAAACAAAATGGTGGTCGATTGAGCTTTGTTTTAAATATGATTCCCTTCAAATGTACCGGTAATATTGAGATGCAAGTAATGACGCAGTGATCAAAGTATATAAACTGATTGATACGTAAGCATGTCTGGTCATCTACTCAACTAAGTGTGACTGTTGACTGCGAGCTGCGACTGGTATGACAGTGAGTGAATTGTTGCTTAACGTCAATGCGGGAATCTTTCACCCAAACGTGACGAGTCTACATACATAGATGATGTGGATAATACAATATGCCAGGTCTGGAATTATGCAGACACTCACAGAAAGCTATTAGTTAAATACATATGCAGTTGTTTTTAAATTTACTCGAATAAAATGATTAGGAAGATAATACGAGTAGTAATTAATGTTAATAGTGGTTTACTGTAAAATGTTATTGAAACAAAACTTGAAGGCATAATGGGTTAATTTGTAATAGCAATATAGACATGTCATTATGTTTTCCTCTTTGTGTGTGTGTGTGTGTGTGTGTGTGTGTGTGTGTCCGTGTGTGTGTGTGTGTCCGTGTGTGTGTGTGTGTGTGTCCGTGTGTGTGTGTGTGTGTGTGTGTGTGTCCGTGCGTGCCTATATGCGCACACATGCATGTGCATTTAAATTTAACACTAAAATTCCTTTAACGATATTAGGGATTGAGAGTGATGGTAACATTCTACCTCTATATATCAAATCCCGCAAATCAATTTTCTACAGACAGAAAGCTCCATTCTGCTATTAACATTTGATCAGGGACAATCAAAATATATTATTCTTTAGCATCTCCGAAATGGCAAACAATACTTTCCCTTCTAGATTCATCACAATCACTAATCTGGTGGGCGTGTCTGAATGCCTCCAGCATGAAAAGGGTTAATCAATTAATTAAATGCTTGCTTGTCTACTCATCTGAAAATTTGTATTTAACCTTCGAAGTGCTGGAGGCAATCAGAGTTGCACTAGAGCGGTGGTAGTGATTAATCCACTGGAGGCTGATGTACAAAGGGGCACTAACTCTAAAGACATTCGTGGGTTCATTTACTTCATGAATGTTTCATTCATTCCCGGTGACTTTCAATAATAATATGATGCAAGTGTGGACAATTCCACCTTGAATCAGGAAATACAAGCCGGAAACCTTCATAACCATGCTAGTAGATGATTATCAAATGATATACAGTCATTGGTATGTATGCAGGACATTCAAATATGTCAAACGAGTAAGTATCAAGGAACATTCATATTGAATAATCTAACAGCTAGCTATATAGATTATATATATAATATATGATGTAACATACATATGACATAATCTATATTCACTGACTATGTCACAAGAAAAAACCTGGCAAATCACATAAAAACATGCAAAATTAATCCACCTAATTCTACCAACACCAGGATTTCAAAATACAAATAAGTAAATCACGCAAGAAAACTTCCAAATATCAAATCACTTCTAGCTCCAAATCTACCTTTCAACCTATCTCAACAGACAGTGGCTTTCACTGTACAAGTTGAGCTACGTATGGACATGGACTAGGTGAGCTACATGTATGAGTTGGGTCTATGTATACCTAGAGCTATAGCGTTGGTACAAGTACCAGATTGACAGTCAGATCCAATGGTTGAGCTTTATCTCAGCTATGCAAACTAGTTGAGCTACATGTAACAGCTAGCTAGGTTGAGTAGTTAAGCTACAGTACATGTGCCAGCCATTTACAGCAGTTGAGCTACATGTACAGCAATTGAGCTACACATATCTTTCAGCAATGTGGACTTAGAGCTAGATGTATTATTTGTGGACTTGGAGCTACATGTATTCATTGTGGACTTGAAGCTACATGTATTCATTGTGGACTTAAAGCTACATGTATTCATTGTGGACTTAAAGCTACATGTATTCATTGTGGACTTAGAGCTACATGTATTCATTTTGGACTTAGAGCTACATGTACTATTTGTGGACTTAGAGCTACATTCATTAGTATTTTATGTAGCCAAGAGAAGCTTCATGGTTCCTTGTCATGTGCACCAGTTTAGCTACATGTACTGGTTAGCTAAGTGAACATATGTTAACTATAAGCTATATTGATCAGATCAAACATCTGGATCAAATAGCTACATGTGACAGTTTACCAACCTGTAACATTTAGTGTTTAAATTGAGCTACATGTATAAGTTAACTAAGTGAATCTTCTGAGCAACATGCAACAGCTGTGTGTATGAGCTACATGTATCAGTTAGCTAAGTTCAACAGTGAAGCTACATGTATCAATTAGCTATTTGAACGAGTTGAGCTATATGTATCAATTCGAAACTAAGTGAATCTGTTGAGCTACATGTATCAGTTAACTATGTAGCAGTTGAACTACATGTAATCAGTGAATGTTGAGCTACATGTAACCGTTAGCTATTTGAACCAGTTGAGCTACATAAATCAGTTAGCTATGTAAAGGTTGAGGTGTAATATCCATTAGCTACATTGCTGTACCAGTTGAGCTACATGTATCAGTTAGCTATGCACACATTGAGGTTTCAGTTAGCTAACATAACCAGCTTTGAGCGCAATGGGTCAGTTGAGCTACACGGACCAATCTAGTGGTGACTGCTCTCCATGCAGCATCATGCTCAAATACACACAAATTAAAACGGGAACTGAACCAAACTAGATATGGCTAGCTAACTAGCTAACTAGCTATTTTCCATCCATAGCCATATATATCCAAAGATATATTTACTTTTTTCAGCAGGCCAGCTTCAGCTCTCATTACTGTACGCAACTGCAAGGAAATCACTCGGTTATCGGGGAGAAAAAAATCCATTAAATATCTTCCCGTCATTCAGTAGCACGGGCTATCTGAACCATAGGTTGAGAGATTACAACACATCTTACATTAAAACAACCCTTTATGATCTAATAAATATCTCAAAATCAGAAGGGATGATTAACATGTGTTTGTTGCGAGAACATTCATAACGACGAGCAATTATTATTTTTATATATTCAATTTCGATACAATAGCTGACAGAGGTTCTAACAATATGTCTTAAGGAACATATCATATGTTCTATGCTGTATGGTGTAGTTTGGCATAAAATGCATCGATACCCATATTTCATAGACTATCTTTGTAAATACTTCATGGATTGACAAACAAAAAAACCTTACCATAACCAAAATTAAATGATTTTTTTTGTGGGCACAATTATAAAAAAAATCGGTATAGCGATCACCAAATATTTTGAGTTAAGTATTATTTTATGCAGAGGGGTGACATCTGAAAGAAGGAATAGACAAATATGCTCTATTTGCACGTACAGGTGTGTGAAGAAATTGAAGCTTTTTTGTTAGTCAATCCATGAAGTATTTACCGAGATAATCTATGAAATATGGGTGCCAATGCATTTCATGCCAAACTATAGTTCACATTAATAATCAATGTCTGTATGCCTAGCTTTTGGTTATATGTAATATGATAGTACTCCAAGATGTAATTTTAATACAAAAAGGAGGTTTTAACGGATAAAATGAACAAGAAAGCGGCTTTAAAAGCTTTTCTAATTCAAGTCTAAACTACAAGTAGATCAAGCTAAAATAGTGATACTTTAGTTGAGAAATGAAGTCGAAATTCAATTATTAAAAATTACAATGACAATTAAGAACATTGGTTTGTAATTGGATTTTCCTCATCTTTTTGTTTTTGGTGAAAGAAAATAAAAGTAATTGTTGTCACACAAAACTGAATGTATTACGTGGGTGGTGAGACTATCACACAAAATCCACACTTTAAGTGCTTGGGATTAAACGAGCATCCACTACGTGTCTTATTTACACCGTTGCAAATTATATGTTCTTAATTTTAGCAGAGATGAATTCAGTTCTAAAAGGAATTGAGGAAGTAATAATTATGGGCAATATTCAAACTCAATGGACATTGTTCTCGACTTGTTTGATGGAAATACTGTTTTGAAAAGATCACGATGCACATATAATCAAGTATTTACTTAACACATTCAATGAGTATTAAAAATGATATAAATCATTTGCAACTTTATGTTGAGTTTTATAATTATCCCATAATGTAAATAGATAATTGTGTTGGCAGAGTACACATTTGTTGTGTATGTTAAAATATTTTTGTAATAACTTCAGAGCTTTCTAATTAAAAATTGTCCCTTTTTCAAATACAACCATCCATGTGGCCTAATAAAAATATTTTAAAATCTTGCTATATTCAACTGTCACATTGAACTAACAATCACATACATTCATACACATTGCTTCGGAAAAAGTTTGAATCCATAATTGTGATAAATTATCTCCCCTTAATCGAGTTATTTGAGAGGAAGTTTTTTTAATTGTTTATCAATTCCACCCTGTTATTGTATAACGACCAATTTTCTCCAGTTTCATAATGGTCCTACATTGATAATTTCAGGTACTGATTTGACATTGTCGGGACCATTGTGACGTTAAACAGGTGCTACAACTGCCATAACAGCCACTCATATTTAATATAGGTTTATACAAACTCATGTCATGTGTTGGTATAACTGCACATAGTCCAGTTAATACCAACATTATCCCAACTAATGACAATATCTATTTTTTTACATTAGCATGACTGTACATAGTTTTAAGGGAAGTAGTATCCATCTAATTGTAAAAACACAATAATATAATATTTGAATGAAAATGCGATGCATATCGTTTGCCTCCCACACCACCAAAAACCAGCAGTCATCAAATATCAAAAACATATATCCCCTCTTAATTAACTGTAACGTTTTAATTATTAGAACTCAATTTTGGTCCGAGAAGATCAGATCTCCTTCACTGCTATACAATAGTGGCTGGTGAAAATGAACCCTAGGTGTTTATTAAAGCCTAAAAAGTCATCCAGTTTGACTGGAAGAACAGAAAAGAACAGAAGGAAAAGGAAGGAAGAAAGAAATGAATGAAGACAATGAGTTCTGATCACATGTTCCTGGGCAGATATTAGAGTAATAAATATATATAAGCTATAGAGACACACAGTCCTTTAGAGGACTTTATTCAAACGTTAAAACATTTCAATGATCGGATCTGCCAGCGATGTGATGAAAACTCGCGTGCTGCTTGCACTGTGTGGAGTTATACCTTCAATACCTTCACATATGACGGGAAAGGGAAGGAAACGAAACAAGATTTAATGTGTACATTATTTACACATTCCCCGAAAACCTGCATGCTATAAATTATTATGCAGGTATACGCATACAGGTATTGCGGAATATATAACCTTTACATTTGTAAAAGATCATCTTAATCGGTTTTAATCTCTGAAATTTGATGATGATGGTGCTTTCATGCGATGTAAATTGTCTGTTACCATGACAACGTAGAGTGGGCAGACATGTTAAGCTTGAGACATTGGAATAAAATGAAAATTAAACTCTCATTTTAGCTCTCACAAATTGACATGCTAACAGACATTGGATTGGAACCTGGTGAGCGAGAGAGAGGAATATTTATATATATATATATCATTTGAAGGCTGGAAATGACTAGTGAAATCACATAGCGTTAATAAGTTTCAAAGTTGATGCATAATTGTATAAACGACAGAGATTACTTGCTCGTCTGCAAGTGTTATTTGATTGACAATGTGCTGTGAGGCAAGCAGTACCTAAAATGTGGCCACAGTTAACACTTACCAGGTCACTGACAAGTGGGATGGACTTGCGCCGTGGCTTGATTTCTGGCATACTGTCTATACTGGTGTAGAATGGGTTATGTTCAGGAGGTCTGAAATCACCACAATAATTGCATAATGTGTAATAGGTGTCCTTTTTCATTTTCCACACCACACTACAACAGTTCATTTTGTATATGACCAATTAATGAAACTAGAGCAATAGAGGTTAATTGTGCCGTTATCATTGTTGTCGATACTCCAGTTTATAATACATAAAACAAAGTATATCAGTTAGGCCATAGTTAGTTGATTCCCTGGTTTACGGATTTTTCTACTATAATTATGGCTGAGGCGGTCGAAAATATTAATAAATATAATTTGATATTTTGGCCAGTCGGTGAGGCCCATTATAAAAATAATAATAATTAATGGTCTGTTGACAGGAAATAAATATAATTGATAAATATAATGGTCAATAACTGTTATAAACACCAGTACATATGAATTGTTCAGGTTTGACTGCATAATTATTTTTCAAAGTACATGTACTGCTTGTTAATAGCAGTATTTGTTATAATTAGACTTTTGTCATACATATTTACCAGTAAGCAATCAAATTGACTTGGACTTTGTGTCGCCCATTGCCTGCCGGTCTTTGTTTATGGTTTATACGACTTGTTCCTTCGCCAGTTATTATTATAATGTTCTAAAGGCTAGTACACTGTCAGCGGAATATAATAAAAATAATTATTTTTATTTCCAAAGTTGAAAGAAATCGGGTCAGCAGATCCGTAAACCAGGGAGTCAAATACCTATGGCCTTAATTAGCATTGCTATTAACCTTATTCCTGCTGTGTTGCCTAGAGCTGCATTAATGCGTTAACTTTCTTAACATAAAGACTTAGATAATGAAGTATAAGAATCATTGAACTCAGTCGTTGATCATGGTGTTGTTTGTGAAGTCAGTCGTTGATCATGGTGTTGTTTGTGAAGTCAGGCGTTGATCAGGGTGTTGTTTGTGAAGTCAGGCGTTGATCAGGGTGTTGTTTGTGAACTCGGTCGTTGATCATGGTGTTGTTTGTGAACTCAGTCGTTGATCAGGGTGTTGTTTGTGAAGTCAGTTTTTTTAAATTGGGGTTTAGAGCTGCTTTCAAGATTCATTCACTTATATCACGGCTTGTTCCTACTGTGGATCATTAATAGGTAGGTGGGCTATCAACTGTACATGTATTGTGTATATAACAGAATCATGCCAATCCTGGGATTCAAATTCGAGTTGCTGGATTGCGAGTCCAACGCTCTATCAACTGAGCCAAAGGGGGGTAACTCCACTGGCCCCGCCAGTAGGACCATCTTATACTGTATCACACCTGGCTACATTTACATAAATCTTTCATCTTGGTGTCGGTTAGAGTTCTTGCGTCTAGTCTATACCTTCTGTTCTGGTGTGACTGGTCCAGAGTTACCCTCCGTTCTGGTGTGATCATGACTTACCCTCCGTTCTGGTGTGACCAGGACGTACCCTCCGTTCTGGTGTGACCAGGACGTACCCTCCGTTCTGGTGTGACCAGGACGTACCCTCCGTTCTGGTGTGAC
>JAUTBT010000669.1:0-11105 GCA_032361225.1 Lepetodrilus schrolli | reverse complement strand
TTTATCAGCACAGCATTTTGGTATGTATGCATGAATGAATTAGTGCTTTACATCACAGCGGGAATATCTCACCCATAGAGGCATGTAAATATCCTTCAGAACAGTACTAAATATACTACACTGTATTACAATGAAATAATAATACCCAGAGTGCTGTTAATCACAACAGAAACAACCATATTTTGTACTTTAATTCGGTTGTCCCTAAACATACAAACACCAGTTATTTTCAATTTTCTTATTTTTCTAATTATTCAAACGGCTAAAAATTTTATTATTTTCTCCTGTTCAAACTATTAGGGTAATTACGGTATCACAGAGTGCCATCATAATTAATTATTACATTTAATCATGGTTTTTTTCAATGGTGATCATCTGAGATAAAAATCATTGTGAACATGACCCATTTTTAAGTGATGCACCCTATTTAAAAATTGGCTATGCTGTCTTCATGATGACCTCTATTATAAGTGAGCGAGTGAATTATTGTTTTACGTCACAGCTGGAATCTTTCACCCAACACACGCGACGAGGACCTCTATTATAAACATCATGACAATCAATGGCAGCGAGTCTGTCAACCACCCGCTGTTGTCCAAGAGCTCAGAGGGTTTTAATCATGTTTTCTTTGCCAAAAGATTGGTTGATATCATTGGAAAGGTCTATCTCTAGTTTATGGAAATGCATTTCTTACAAAAATCCAATGGTGCATTATTTCATGATCGATCATCGAAGTTGGGTACCCTCAATCACGACAAATGGAGGACAATTTTATGTGCATTTTCTTGACATTCATTATTTGATGACAAACATATTCACTCACTTGAGGATATAGACATGCTACAATGCCACTTATGATATATCAAATGAAAGATAATTCAATCTTGCATCAGTAGATATGGATAACGACCTCATTTAGTGTAATATTTGGTTTTAAAATAGTATCTTAAAGACATACCCTACCGAATCATTTCAATGTCTGAACGTATACAAGTTTTCACACAATTGTTTCTTACAGCGAGATATATAGGGTTTCAAAACAGTTCATAATTATATTCAACAGTGTCACCTATCTATTAAGGTTGTGTTGATATCATGATTATTCACTGAGTTATGCTACTTTTAATATGGCGGGTGTTAATCTAAAAATATACCAATTTGACGACATAATGATGTGTTAATTATATTCTACAAGATACGTTTGCAGACGTATTGCAATTATAACTGAATTGTATGATTGTATATTAGGAATTTATATTGCATAGTTTTAGAACAAAACCTACTGAATTATGAAGTGTTAACAGTAGTTAATATACATATTTACAAATCACTGAAATCTCAATAAGCTTTTTCCAGACAAATTATATCATGAAAAGTTCCCAAGCAGTTCTTAATTAGGGTATATGATAAAAAGTTACCCTTATCTGTTATACAAAGATACCCCTATCTGTTAACACCAACATCTTGCTCATATGATGATTAATCGCTGAATTATGGTACTCTGAACATGGTGGGGGGGTCATCTCATAAATACCAATTTGACGATAAAAAAGCACAAAGTAAAAAACTATGACATTCCTAATTGTGATATTATGTCATAGTCATCTAAATGGCATAGTTATGGATCAATATTTACTTAATTATGACCTGTTAACAGTAGCTAATATGTATTTATTAACCACCAAAGCGTTATTGAGCATTTTCCAACCTATCAAAATATCTAACTAGTAATTGTCTAATAACTAATGCTAAGATAAATTTCATTACATATCTTAATTATATTATAAAAAGTGTTGTCTTTCTGTTAACTCCAATATCGTGTTCATATCGTGATTAGTCGCTAGTTTGTGGTCGGAGTGCATCTCAAAAATATTTCTTTTGACGAAATATATGTAAGTATGTTATATAACATAAATTTGTGTAAGGAAAAGGCTTCCAGCTCCCTGCACAATAACCCATCTGGGTGAGTAGACACACCTCTTTCTAGAATATAACCCACTTGGGTACCTACACACACCTCCACCTGTAGTATGACCCACCTGGGTGAATGTCCACCTCCCATGCCCCAGCCCCCTCTTGCAGCATAACCCAACTGGGTGAGTATAACCTCCATCTGAAATATAACCCACACCCCCTGCAGCATAACCCACCTGAATATACCCCTGCCCCCCTCTTCAACATAACCCCCCTGGGTGAATACATCCCCCCCCCCCCTCTGGAATACAACCCACCTGGGTGAGTCTGTCCACCTCCCCCTGCAGACGTCTCTTCTCCTGTTCTATGAGCTCTTGGTGCTGCTGCTGCATCTTCTTGCCATTCTCCATCAGAGAGATCTGCTCCAGTGCCCTCTCGTAGTATGCCTTCACTGAAGATAGCTCCATAGACAGCTCCTGGCTTACCTGCAGATGACCAGGCCCCGAGATTACAAAACAATTTGAATACGATTTCCTGCTCAAGCTCAGACTTGATATGGGGATTTATGAACAAAACTCTGAGTTGAGCATGAAATTGTACTCAAAAGAGCTTCACAATCTCTTTGGATAACATACACCCTTTCATGAAGCTGTCAGAGGCCATATAATAATGCTCTCCAAACTATCAGATCTCTTTGGATAACATCATCAGGGAACCCTTTCATAATATTTCTGCTTGTTTTTGCTTGAATATTTTACTTTTACATTTATTTTTAAATTGGGGTTTAGAGCTGCTTTCATTATTATTTAATTCATGCCATGCCTTTTCAGTATATGGCAGGAGGAAACCTGCAACATCTGTAGCACTGAATGTTGCAGTAAACACAATTGTATTGAATTGTTGATCAAAGTAACCTTAAAAGGTCTGGATGATAAAGATGGGTAACCTGCAAAATTCTACAGCAAAATTCTAGTCCTCAGCAGGAAATGTAACATTTTTGATTGTTGTATAGAATATGGTATCGAATTATTGATCAAAGTAAATTTAACACCACTATGAATGCATGAGTAAATCCACCCCCCTCTGGAATATATTCCATAATATTTAGCACCACTGTCATGTAGATAGACAGGCTCACAAATAACAACCCACCTTTTTAACTCCCTGTAACTCTTCCTCCAATACCTTGGCGTCATTTCGCCGTCTGGAGAATGACATTCTAGATTTGTTGAGTTCTATCTGGAATTCTGATATCTGTTCCTCCAGCGACATGTTTACCTGTAAAATAGTCAGGTTTACATTAAAACATCATCTGAAAACTATTGAGATTTACCTGTAAAAGATAGAGGATCTCAAATAAGTGGTCATAGAATACTGAATTTATTTAATGAGTTGGCAAAACTGATAAAATGCGAGGCTCTGCTAAGAATAATATCATTCAGCCAACAAGGTTAATAAATTCAGTAATCTATGATCACGAATGTGAGATTCTATTTATCACATTAGAAACCATTGTAATATCAATGTTCAGTCACAAACACTATAAAGGCAAATTTCTTGGGAACTCGGTTAAAGCATGCAGACAAAATAGAATTCCAAGTAAATGTGTAAATATTAATAAATATAGACAAATCTATTTAACATATTTAATTGAAGAAATCTTTTAACTTTACATTCAGTAAGTTGTCCCAAGAAGAGGCTCTTAAAGAGGTACCCAAATGTTTTTACAGCACATATGAATATAATTATACAATATAGTGATTAGTCCATCATATTATTTCATTAGTGAAATATTTACATTCATAGCACGGATTTATTTTACTCCATGACTCTGTGTTATGTGATTAATAGTTGTATTCTTTTGATGCGCTCTGACATTTTTTTTATTGACAGCAATGCATAACTGTGATGTGAAAAAATTACACATTAACCTCTCCCTGCTGAAGGCAACCAGAGATGCCCTAATGAGGAGTGCTTTTGGCTAATCCAGCAGGGAGAGGGTTAATCAAATCACCACCTTGATTAGTTGTTCTTTGTCCAAGACCAGTTGCTGCAGCTTGTGGTTGAGGTCAAGCTTCTCCTGGAACAGTCGATCCTTGTCTGAGGTAGTAGTGGATAAACGTGCCTTGAGGTCAGCGACCGAGTCCTGGAACGTCTCCATCTGCTTCGAGGTTCGATGTTTGTCCTGAAAGACAAGATGTGTACATTTAGTCAATCATGATATGGAGTTTGAAGAGAGAGAAGTTGACCAGCTACATGTTTCTAGGGCAAACTTCAAGACTATTCAAGACACATGTTCTAGGGTTAACTTCAGGGCTATTCCAAACACATGCTTCTATGTTAGCTTCAGGACTATACCAGACACGTTTCTATGGATAACTTCAGGAAATATCGGACATATGCTACTAGGGTTAACTTCAGGGCTATACCAGACACATGCTTCTAGGGTTAACTTCATGGTTATACCAGATAGATGCTTCTAGGGTTAACCAGGGATATACCAGACACATGCTTCTAGGGTTAACCTCAATGCTATCACCTTATTGCCATAGGAAATATTTTCAAGTTTCTCCAAATTGAAAAAATAAATAAATATAAAATAAAATATTGTCAGAGCACCCACAGTTCATCCTGCTGGCATCAGAACCTCTTCGTGATTGATGGGACCAGGGAAAATCAACATATAATGCTTTGAAATAGCAGCTATACAAATATGAACTGTATATTTTATTTTTGTATCCATTCTTGGATGACCAACTATTGAGAGAGGGTTGGTGACATAATTGGGGGATGAGCTTCTGAATTCTATGTTTGGATGCCGTTTCAGACAAGGATCGTGTCTTTACCCGAGTGACGTTCCTCCAGTTGGTGGACAGAGTGTCGTTCTCGTCCTTGACTACCTGCAGTAGACTCCTCAGCTCCACCATCTGCCCAGCCATCTCGTGCACCTTCTTACTCAGGACAATGTTCTCCTGCATGCAAGGAACAGACTGATGTGGAGCTCTGAGTACATATACATGTCATCACAGAGTTCTCCTGTACAAAACGGCAAACTCTATAGCTATAACTCCAACCTTAGCATGGTGTAGGATTATGCGGCATTCATAAGACGTCGTGAATATTGTATTTCCCAGTTCACAAGTTGTGAATAGCGTTCGTTTGGCGAAATATCCTGTGAACACAACTTGTGAACTGGGTTAGGATTTGACTCAATGTTCACAACTCGTGAACAAAATGGCTGCAACAAGGGAAATCATTTGGGTAAATCATGAAAATAATTGCTAATATTTCCCTACATGAGATACAAATGACTATACATGATAGCATTGCTGCATTCTTGAATAGCAACTAAAATTGCAACTTAATTGAAACTATGAAATGAGATCTGCGAGCTTTCACGACTGCGAGATATTTCATGTTGCAGAGCTCCTAAACTACTGCGTGCTAGTGTGCTACAGACCGCGCAGCCACCAGAACTATACAGTGTATTACTTACAACAAGTTACTCCCCTTTGTGGTCATGGAGGCTGCCATTTTAAAGTCACATGGACCAGAGAAGGTATTTGATTGGATAAGCATCAATATATCTCGCAGAGATGCCAAATCGACTGCGCGGTGTGTAGCAGACTAGCGTAAACTACTGTGACAGTCTGCACAGTTGTAAACCGCACCGCGGAATATCAAACAAGTTTCATTTTGGAAATCGTCTCGGCGAGCTGTGTCGCAGTCATATAGCTCGCCGAGATGCCATAGCAGATTACGATTTCAACTCGCCGAGATGGCTCGCAGAGCTGGCTCGCCGAGAGTTATGCATAGTCTGCTACCAGCTTTAGGAAATGTTTTACTACTGTATTTACATGTAACTATCACATAAATACATTAATATGAGTGGTGAGTTGTTGAGACGATCCCTTTTATTCTCCGTGCGAAAAACACATTTCACCCATCTTATCTATTTTTCACCTGAACACTTTCCATTTACCCCAAATTATTTCCCTTGTTGCCACAATTTTGTTCATGAGTTGTGAACTCAGAAATTCGCTGTATATTTCGTCAAATGAATGCTCTTCACAACTTGTGAAGTGGGAAATATGATATTCACGACGTCGAATGAACGCAGTATAAGTCTTTATTGTTTGAACATGAATTTTAAGCCACTTTCAATATTATTTCACTCATATCATGGTTTGTCAGTTTAGGCAGGATGAAACATGCAAAACCGAAATTTTGAGTGTTGCAGTAAACCTGCTGGTGCTGATGAACCAAGAATGATAACTGCATTACAGCAATACAATCGACGCATCCAAAATGACCACATCAGAAAGGCAACTTCTGCTAACAAAGATCACCAAGGCAGGTTCAAACTCAAGACATTTGGCTCTGAAGTCTGATGATCTATCAAGGCATGGCAACAGACAATTGCGATTTCATCAGAAAACAATCCCCAAACCACATCTACGGCAATTTATTCGATCCATGGACATTTTCCATCTGCTCTAAACAAAGATCTGACACCAGGTGTTCCTAGTCACTGCTATCATCACAGGATACTATCACGGATACCTGAGTGACTGTGTCCAGAGTGTTCCTGAGGTTGTTCCGTTCTTCAGACACCGACTCCGTCTGGGATTTAGTCAAATGTAGCACCTCTTTTACTGACCCCATCTCATCCTGGAGTATGTTCCGCTCCTGAAGCCCACAACAATTAGCATGGCCATAATACCATTTTCCCTCCCAAATATCAAACTAAATTAGGTCAATCAGCATACCAACCGATGCAGCATTGAATTATCTTTGATTTGATATATCATAAGTAGTATTGTAGAGTGTGTATATCCTCTAGTGAGTGAATATATGTTCTTCGTGAAATAGTGCTCGGTATCAGAGCGTGAAATTCAAATTTAAGGGTACCCCTCAATTAGGGTCCATATTTTCTTTCTGTTAACAAGTGAAATCGTTATTAGGGCACCCTAAAGATTCAAAAAAACTTGGTTTGATTAATTGATAAGGGGGATGCACGAGGGACATACTTGGCCCATGGCCTAATGTATTAATTTGGTTAAAATTGCCAAAAATAACTAATGTTTATGAATAATTCAACTTTTACCATTATAATATAGTTTTCTGCTTATGTATGCTAAATAAATATACTTGGCATTTAATAAGAATAACATATTGGTGATTTGTTGATAAAAACCATGAACTATCATTAAAATTGTGACATATAATAAGAATACAGAAATATTGGGGGTCATTTTGCTTTATGCCAAATAGAATGTCAGAAACTCAAATGCCAGTGTGGGAACTGTCATTTTCAAATTCAGTGGCCTCAGATCACCTTGAAACACTTGAGATCCCACTTTTACTCAAACATGCTTCTATAAGTCTGATTTTGGAATCATTTGTCTAATTCATATTTCTACTTAAATAGAATGAACATGAACATAAACCTGACTTTATCCTAAAACATATAAAATAATGAACTCAATGATAATTTTGTTTATATAGAAAGAACATAGAAAGGAACCCCAATGTCAGTTCTGATCCTGAAATGCCAATAAAAGATCACAATTGTCAAAATACTAATAATTGAAACATTGACCATTATGGCATAAATATTGTCTCAAATAACTTGCCTTCTGTAGCTTTGTGTTCTCTTCTTCCAACATGGACAGACATGAAGTGGTCTGATCCAGCAGACTTGTTCGGTTCTCGTTCTCAAACTCTGTGGTCTGGTGCTGGTTCTGAAGAGACTTCAACTGGAAATCCAGAGTTGTGATCCTAGAAGCACAAGAACCACCATCAGAGAAGCCTTCGAAATTAATGTTCCAGTTTGACAAACATATAATGAAATACTCTGGCCCTGATGTTGTTTACTGGCCTGGGTCCAGTTGCACGACGCTCTTGTAGTGCTACAATAGTTGTAAGTCCAAATGTCAAGTCTTCTACAATAAGAATTGGGTTGGGTGAAGCTCTTGTAGTCCATCTACTACAACTATTCTAACAGCAATTGTAAGTCCCTACAACTATTGTAACCTACCTCAGTGTCGTGCAACTGGATCCTGCCCTGCATCTCCTTCCAAACTTTAGGAATTAATGTTCCAGTTTGACAAACATTCATATAGATACATTCATTGGCCCTGATAATGTATACTAACCTGTCCTGCATCTCTTGCCGGAGCCGGATGTTCTCCATTCTCAACATGTCCTTCTCATCCTCTCCTTTCTCTAGGCTAAAGATCTTCTGCCGGTACTCCTAAACACAATATGGATTAAAATGGTGGAAGATCAGAAGGGGCTCGTTGCACAGAAAAGTTGCGGCTACCTTTATTGATTGTAAGTCAAAATGTCAAAACCTACTACAAGTGTAAGTTCATTTCATATAACAGTTTTATCGCTACACTACTTGAGAATATGGTTGGCTAAAACTATTGTAGAGATAAAAATGGGTCATGCAACCAGACTTACATCAGAGAATTATCACTTGGGATTCACAGCAGTAAATCTGTGGTTTTTTTACATACATATTTCTAACATATTACAGACACAAAATAAAGAATCACTTACTTGTTCTTTGAATTTCAGGTCCTCCACAAGAACACTATTTTCCTTGGCTGATGCCTCAATCTTTGACAGCCGATCATTCTGAAGCTGAAAGAATATCATTATTGATGATCAACAATCACATATGTATTACAGATGGGGTGTTCACCTTTCAATATATGCCTCCATTCACACACTCATCATCAATTACTAGAGAGTTTCTGGAGCAGGTTCAAGCTCAGAAGTTTTGACCAGAGTCCAGTAATTCACCTCTGTATGAGCACATCTCCTGAGATCACTGTATACTTACTGATAGAGTCTCCTGTGCTTCTTTCAATTTGTGCATCAGCACAGACCTCCGTGTCTCACTGTCCTCCAGGTCATCATGTATACTGCGGACCGAGGTCTCCAGGGGCATGCTGAAGGAGGTCAGGCTGCCGGTCGGAGATGTGTCACGGCTACAGTAGCCATTCAACCTTGACATTGACCTCGACCTTGACCTCGACCTCAGTCTTGGTGAAATTGTAAAGTCATCAGCTGCGAATACTTGAGATTTTGTTCTAAAGGTGGATCTGAAATACATTATTATTGTTGTTAGTTTCTTAAACAAGTTTGAGTAGTCAATAGTCCTTGTATCCTAAGAGCTAGACGATGATGCTATCATACTCACCCAATGCTGCTATCATACTCACCCAATGCTGCTATCATACTCACCCAATGCTGCTATCATACTCACCCAATGCTGCTGGCATACTCAACCAATGCTTCTGTCGTAATCACCGAATGCTGCTGTCATAATCACCCAATGCTGCTACCATACTCGCCAAACGCTGCTGTCATAATCACCCAATGCTGCTACCATACTCACCCAATGCTGCTGTTATAATCACCCAATGCTGCTACCATACTCACCCAATGCTGCTGTCATAATCACCCAATGCTGCTATCATAATCACCCAATGCTGCTATCATACTCACCCAATGCTGCTATCATACTCACCCAATGCTGCTGTTGTACTCACCCAATGCCGCTGTCGGAGTCCGGGTACATAGTGGAGAGGTCATGTATCGCTCTCATCGGGGTCCGACCAGGACTTCCTCGGAATCCTAGGATCTCGTAGGACATGATGCTCTCTCCTATGTCCTCACACTAAGCCTGTGAACACACACCGCATGTATATGTAGAACCTTTACCATATTTCACTTTTTTTACACAAAAAACTTACCCCTCACGTGCGTGCTATTGAAGACCACAAAATTCTAAACCTTCTTTTTTCAAGACTTGATGTGTCTGACATTTTTAACCTCAGATCGCTATCAAAAGTTGACTAACATTCATGAATGCATTCTTCTATTAAGATTAAACAATCAACTAAATGTACTGTTGTGTTATTAGTTCACCAGGACTTCATCACCTACAACGTGACCGTTAACATCACTAAAATCATACAGGTCCATTTTTTCAAATGCACCGATCCATGCTAAAACAATACACACATCTGCATTGTGGATGACTTGACCAAATTCCTTACAAGTGCCTTGACCTCAGTGAAGAGCTGGTGATATATTGTTCGTCAATAAAGTGCTGATAACTATGAATGCATAGATAAAATATGATTAAATAATGTTCATATTTCACAAATACGATCAGACAGCAAATACATTTTTAAAGCATGAAGTACATTTTACTGCACATACAAACTGCGCATTTCTATATAAAAGCACATGGCTCGTAGATCCTTTTTTACATCAGCTGTTTATAGTACTTTTCGGCAATTTCGAACCTCAGATCGCAATCAAAACAATTGAACATTGTGATTCTCAGCTAGCCTTATTTCTACTGGCTGCAAATCTACGTGTGTAGTGTTTATAACCACGGATCGCTATCAAAACAATGATGATTGTGTCCTATAGATTATCATGTTGACTAGACAGCACGCTTGTATACCAACTTGCCCATTTTGATTCACAGCTTTACTGTTACCATGAATCTACTTGTGTATTGTTTAGAGAAATAAAATTGATTGATCAACATTTGTTTAGCAGTACTTCCAGTTTTTTTTATCTGGGCAATTTATGGTGAAAAGTCGGCTGGAGATATACATGTATATTGTTTGTCAAATAAGTGCTGATAAACGTTAATGCATAGATCTAAACTATTATCGCAGCACTGTTATACCTCATGTTGTTTCCATCATCTCAATGACTAAACATGCATAAATAGCATTTACACATTTTGACAAAATTATTGAGCTTTCTACACTAAGTATGATACACGACTGATGTGAATTACTGCTTCTGACGTCATGACGATGTCAAGTGTTTGTTTTCTGCAGGTGTCGGTACGCCTTCATTTAGATTGCCTCAATCTGATTTATCGTACATGTGTTGCGAGTGTTAGGACATCTGAGAGAGCAATCATAATGATAATTTATAAAAGGGTGTGTCTTATACATACCCATTACATCTTTTTATTTATAATGTGTCTTGGGGAACATCTTTGCAATATATCATAATTTATAAAAGTGTGCGTCTTATACACTTATACATTACAATTTATAATGGCTTTAATGGGTGTGATACCCTTATGATATGGTCCCAGGGATGTACTCAGAGAGAACAGAGATATCTAGTACATAGTATACAGA
>JAUTBT010000668.1:0-11106 GCA_032361225.1 Lepetodrilus schrolli | reverse complement strand
GACCAAGGATGATAACTGCATTGCCACTCTACAGACATTGCATCCTATCAATATCGCGTCAGAAAGGTAACTTTCGCTAACATTGATGCCAGGCCCCCGGGGCGGGATTTGAACCTGGACCTTTGGCTCCGAAGTCCAACTGTTCTACCACTGCGCTACCACCCGCCTGAACGAACAGTAGTGGAACGTTAAGAAAATATTACTAAATATTTGTTTTCCCAGTTTACTTAATACATGGGAGTTATGACAGCCAAATTGACTACAGGCTCTCTCTCCAGCTCCAACAAAAATGGGTACCCAGAAAGATTATATGGGTATGTGATTGATAAACCTTCTAGCACCTTGAATGGCAGCTTGGGTAGTATACACCCCATGGAGTTGAGAAGGAAAATGTGGATTTGGTGCAATATTAAATGTGCACATTATTATTATTATTAGACAATTGTTAAATAATAACTTCCAAATAATTGACATAATCTTGGAAGGCCAAGTAATGCAAAATTATGGAGGGAGGTAGTCATTGTTTTATGTCACAGCGGGAATTTTTCACCCACTCATACTAAAATTAGGAGAGAGATCCAAAAAATTGCTTATCCAGCCAACCCACCTGATGATCCAGCCTGAACGTGTCGTCGCTGGCAACAGCTGCCATGAACTTGAGCAGCCTCTGCAGCTCTTCCCTGATCGCCCACGGCAACAACACCATGTCCAGCTTCAATGCCAGGAGAGCGGTCTCCTCATGGCCGGTCAGGATGAGGTTCAGTATGGCCACGTGCAGGTCGAAGAACCGCTCAGGCAGCAGGGGCTCGCACAAATCCGTGTAATATTTTGAGATTATGGAGAAGACCTTCCGCTTGGACTGGGTCCCGTTCTGTCGGAGGCTGTTGTCCGCCAGGTGAGCCATTCCCTTGGGGAGGCACTGGATGCAGTCGAAGGCCGCCTGGATGACGGAGTGCGTAGACTCGACGCCCTCCAGGAACGGCATGATGCTGTGCTTGGCCACCACGTTGGAGATGAGGAGACTGCGTTGCTGCTGCCGCTTGCTCTCCTTCTCCTCGCCCAGGATACCGTCCAGGAACATCACTTCCACGATTGTCAGGAGCTCCGCTAGCGCCACCTCCTTCCACGTCTCCTCAACGACTAGGGGGAGATAACCAGCAGCATCAGAGAGCATGCATCTTTATCGGGGTTATGAAAGTACGATTTCACGTTTAAACTCAAATTTGTTCTCTCTTACAATTCCTCATGCAAAATTGAGAATGAAATTGTACACAGGGCCAGGTTTTGAAAAAAAAAATTATAATTGAAAATCAGGTGTGCACATAGGACTATCATTGCGAATGTTGCACTACATAAATGCATTATTTTATTATTATTAAAAATAATTAGTTTTTTAATACATGTCTGAACTGATTGAATTAAGTGCTTGAAGTACACAATGTGACTATTGCAATGAGGAAAACTAAGCTAATCTGTGGATTCCTTTACCTTCGGGTAGTATTTCATGCTCGTCGAACGACTGAGCAAGTTTGGCATTGGGCGACTTGAGCGAGGTGCTGCTCTTACCCCTCATGGAGCTGCCCAGATTGATCAGCTCCGACATCACTGACCCCGAGTCTTGTAAAGCCATGTTGCACACCATGTCATCGCCCATGTGGAATGCAGGGTTTATTCTGAAACCAGCCATAAACAGGTAAGTTACCCATCCAGGTACATGCACTGTAACACAATACGGGTAGCAAGTTTCATCGGGGTAGTTTCCGGTGACACCTAATCAGAGATAGAGAATTAGATACGTGTTAATCAAGGTTATATTTAATGAAAATCGATATGGCACGGTTTGAAAATGGAACGATAGGCTCTCATAACATTAAAACATAACATACAAATATCTGTAGACCATAGTTTGTGAACATTATTGTCGGGTTGCTAATGAAGCTTGCGACGGTTGCTATGAATGACGTCTGCATCAGCTGTCAGTCAATACGTAGCTCATTTAGATGTTTGACAAGTCTATGTCATCAGATGTTGAATGAATCTTGTGTCAATTTACGGTCCCTATTTTTCAATGTCGATTATCAGGGTATCGCTTCACAAAGCTCTCATATTTACGAGACAATACATCTCTTGTACATGGCATTTGGGCGTTTACGATCGTGCTGTGGTCTCACAGTGGATATGAGAGCTTCGAGAAGCAATACCAAGCATAATAATTGTACTTTCAGTTTTGGGAATTGTGATTGAAAAATAAAGCTTTCCAGGAAGTAAAAAAAGCAATTACCATTATATTTTAATGTTTAAAAAAAAAATATATACTTTTACAAATGTACACTTATAAGTTTGACAACAAATTGAAAAATTTGTATTTAATAAGCTTGTGAAATTTTATGAGTGCTTCAAATTTCCTAAGCATTTGTACCATAACATTTCTTTTGCTAACTTACTGTTTATTCTAGATACGATACTGTTGAATATTTGTTGTTTTGCCAACAGAATTGGTGCATGGTTACGGGTGTGTGGTGTGCATATAGGCCTGGTTGAATGAAACACCATTAGAATTAATGCATTGCCTGTGGTTGAAGTGACCTTGTACAAATCTACTAATTTCCTAAATATATTCGGGTTCTGTATTTCTTCAAGCTATACTGCTTCAACACCAGATGAGAGCACCACACATCTGTCAGGATAAACACACGCAACATGGGCTAACCTCATGTGCTCTTCTCGACTGGCTTTGAACTCGGACGATTCATCGAATGTTGTCGACGTCTCGCTGCTGTTAAGCTGACTATCGTCCTTATTCTCCTTGTTGTGGTCATTGTCCTTGGGTTCCAGGAAGCGGTATAGCTTGTTGTTGCTGTCCTCGAACACCTTCTTGCTACCACTGTGTCTACAACTTGCTGGCTCAAACACATCCTGGTTGACCAGCATCTGGCATACCTGGACACGAAGAGTATTACTTAGATTAGATAAATACATTATGACACTGTAATGTGAATTCTAGTTACGTTAATCCTTACAACGGTGACCATGTCCCTAACAGTTACGGCAGACTTGTATTGAATGATATAAACATGCTGGTTACCCTTACGCTCTCAGGTTGAGCAAAATTGTATAAATATGTGTTCTGCCTCCCTGTATATGATTGAATTTTATGATTTTATGATTTTATGACTGAATTTAAGATTTTAAACAATTTATTTTTTATACATTCCACTATGTCCATTGTAGATAACGATTATTGGTGAGAATATTCATCATGATGAAGGACAGTAAAAAAAATTACATGACGGAATGCAGGTATATTTTGAGTATATATACATCATTTTCACAATCAGTGGTGAATCAAGCATATTAAAACTTGTAGTTAGCTACATTTCATGTTGCTGCATCACTACAGTCAGATAAACTTACAAGCAGAATTTGCAAACTGAACATTCTGAATGATTAACATTGATATCAAATACAACAATATCTCTTCCTCGCTCGTTATACCTAATTATGATCACCATCACCATGTGCATTATTATTATTATTATTATTATTAAACGTGCATTATTATTATTATTATTACTGCAGAACATTAGCAAATTAAATTTGATTCAGTAATTCTGCCTCTACCATGAAATGTATATAAAATCCAGCTTAAATAAAGTGTTTGGCCTTCTGGTGGCCATTGTTCTGCGTTCAACTGCCCCACCTTCACAGCCTTGTCGCGGGACAGATCGGTGCAGAACGTCTCGCGGTCACTCAGGAGGTAATGTAAAACCACATCCACGGCGTCCGTGCCAGTGAACGTGTTGTCGTAGTAGCGCATTTTGTGTCGTCGTCGCTTTATTTCCACCTTACTCTTCAGGTGAGAGATGATCTCGTTCCATATCTGAGTGGCACGGAACGGACCTGTTGGCAAAATAAAGTAAAATGTATGTTCAGTTAAAACTATGGATGATATCACGGATAGAAAATAAAACTAGCCTGCCAGCATGGGGCATTTCTCCCGATGTAAAAGCTACACTAAGGGCTAATAGAAATTTGTGGTGTTCTTTTGGTAAACATATGTTATTTGTACATGGTGCATGGTATCACTACTCGGGCTAGAAAGTTTTAAAGGTGATATAATCTGATAATTAAACATTTACAAATTAGAATGCAAGATATTAAGACACTTAGGTATGTTACTCTTATGAAAATAATAAGAGACTTGGAAATCGCCAATTAATTTCTGAAAATATATTTTGCAGTTGCGATTGCCGATTAAACACCAAATATTAATTATTATATCAAGGTTTTCTAGATATATCATACGTGATATGACACATCAATGCACTCGGGTGGATGGTGGGAGAACAACAATAATAAATGTTAAAATGCCACGATGCTACAATAGTGCTAGTATATACAACATATTAAACTAATTAACACTTGCCCAACAGGCTCAAATTGTATGTAATAAAATTTATGTTCCATTCATAAAAATGGTTGTTTCTCAAAGTACTCATAAAAACAGGACTATGCAGCATAATGAACATTCCAACACCCGATAAATCTGTTGACATGTAAAGCATAGTGAAGCATAGTGAAGTAAACACACCTGTAAAAACTTTCATCTTCTGACAAAGGATAAACACAGTAAGGACACTAACAAGCACCTGGTTTTACATTAAAGGTACACAGCAATGTGATTGGGGGGTAATAGCAGGCTGTATTGCCCTGCACAGCAGCTATGGCATTAATAGTGTTTTAACAACAGCACCTGATTGTGTACAGGGACTGAATGGATATCACCTCCACACACTGCAGGGATTAGCACCTCTGGATGGGAGTTACATCCATTCACTAAACCTACAGCAATTACCTAGAACTACCCAGTGTCAAGCAGAGACCATGGTCTGTAATTAACTACAGCTTTATTGCAACTTTGATACACATAATACCACCTAATTCACTATTATCTTCAGATAAAATGAACATTTCTCCACATTACTGGAATATTCAAATTTATGTATTGAACTACAGAATTAATATGTTTAAAGCTTTTATTAAAATAAATAATCATGCATTATAATAAAATATGTGTGGTCCTCCCAAAGAATGAGTGTCCATTGTGTGTGCATGATACTGCTGAATAGAATAAACTCACACAAATGTTGTAAATCCCAAAAGATTATCATGCATATTTATTTAGACCACATTTCCTCATTGAAGCATATAATTAATAAATAATTTAACTCTGTTCAATGTTTGAAAGTGCTTTGTTGTTAATAATTAAAATAAATCTCCTTCCTGTATTAAAACCATCAATATCATATCATATCTAAATATCATATCTAAAAAGCACCCTTTTAACATGTAATAATTTCTATTTATAAAATACAATGTATCCAGTCATAATGGTAATCGTGAGGTAAATATTACCACAAGTCTCACCTCTGTGTTCACGATTCTCATCTGCATTACAACTAAACATCTTCGTGTTCTAGGACAGTTACGCCACTCTAGTAATTTATTGCAATATTAATTCATTCAAGAACCAACAGGGTTTTAAATTGTAACACTGCACACACATTTAATTACACATGTCAACTCAAATCAATTAAGTTGTCAACACATGTCAAAAATTACCAAGACAATAAGCATTGATAAGTAGACTTTTTATCATTTCAGCAATTTGCCAATTAGCAACCTGTTAATTGCAACATCAATCAGGCTTGCTTGTTGGCTCTGCCTGGGACAATTTGTTGTATTAGAATTACCACTGAGGTTGTAACAATGTTTAAGGAATGAACAGTAGGACTCACACAGTGGACTGCATCCGTATCTGACCGTATAATATAAAAAACATGCCAACCGTTCAAACCAATAAACAATGGACATAAACATTGATAAAACTTGTAAGCTGATATATTCAAAATGGAACCAGAGATCATGCTCTGATTGATGTAACATTACAACGCTGTACAAAGCATACTGATAAATTAACATGTATCTATTTACTAATCGAAAAATGTTTCCTGCTGAAAGTTGACTGCTGAAAATGCTGAAGGGCCGCTAGTTTTTTTTAAATTATTGCTGGTTCTTTGGGGCGTTAGCCTTTCTGACCAGCATAACCGTATTAATAGGAGTTCTGGTAAAAGACCAGGCCAAAGTTTCACAACAGCCTCCTAACTATTTAGGAGCTCCTAAACCAGTCCTAAGTGTTGTCACCTCATAACAAGTATCATCAGGAGGTGTTAAACTGGGCCACAAAGTTAGGAGCTCCTAAATTTAGGATGCCGTTGTGAAACAGGGGCCAGGAGTGTTCAAAGAAGTATTTTTCAGATTTTGTGAACACTTGATATCGGGTATTAGTGATATTATATATAATTATTTTAATGTACATTACTTGAACGACATGAAAAGGTATTTCTAATATCAATTAAAAACAATAAAACCATGTATGAAAAATAACTTTATTATTGTTAGGAAACTGAATACTAGTATTCTCCTTAACCCTCTCCTCTTTAGGAGTACTTGTTCCTTATCCAGCAGCGAGAGGGCTATTCCATGTTAAATGCACATAATCATCATTCACAATTTTTTTCCAAACAGCTGCAACTATTCCCAACTGTGAGCTCATTTTCTTTTCTTTAAAAATAGGCTGATTATGTGCCATTTTCTCAATAATAAGTACGATAATATGGCAAGTTGACCTAAAATATTAATTGTTAAGCAGGATTGAATTATAATTATTCAACAGTTGTAATATTATAAATATAACATTCAAAAGTTTACTAACCTGAGCATGTTGAGTTATTGAGCACCATATTCATATATATATTTTATGTCAGTATCTCGAGTCTACATAGAACTGACATTAACAATGCAAAGAACAGATTTCATGCACATCAAGTCCCTGCCCCCAAAGGCTATGAATTACACATGTTAAAACTCCACAACCTCAATGGATCAATTTGTAATCCTATCTGGATTTCCTGATTGGCTTCCAGCCATTTGCTAGGCTGTCATTGGCTGATGTGTTTTCTTTCAAACAAAGGAAGGAGACCACCCCTAGCTATACACCTGGAGTGTGTCTGTCTGAGTATAACAACATTGGCATAGGTGGGGAAACATCAGATTAGCTGAAGTAATGACAAATCTTATATATCTTACAATTACAGTCAGTGTCTTATCCCAGTCTTCTGAACCAATCCAAGGCAGTCTATAATCTGATGTAATACCCACACAAGACTAAAGCAATGCTTTTCAACCAACCAAAGATGTTTTCTTTTGGCGTTCTTATGATAACACACAGAGTATCATTCTGGAATGAAAACATTTAGGCAACTTGAAATTACTATTTATTTCATGTGAGGTAACTTAAGCTGTGTGTTTGTTTTACTGTGGTTTGTCAATAGAGATGTCATAGTTCCAGTACTTACATGTCAATAGGGCTATAAGGCTGTTGGTCTCGTCTTTTGGAAGTTATTGCACTTATGGAATTAAATGCATTGATCATATTAATACTCCTATGGAATTAAAAACAAACAAAAACGTAATTTCTTATTTTGTACCACATTACAATATAATATGTGAACATTTGAAATTTACACCTTTAATTAATGTTTAATAAAAAAAATGAAAAGTTCATAATTCAGCTATCACCAAATATTTTGAGTAAATATTATTTTAGGTAGAATGCAAGGTTGGAAGGACAGCACAGCAATGTAGATCCTTTGCAGGGTGGGTGTTACATCTGTATATTTGTTAAAGAAATATTCTTCAGGTTACGTTAATATTAATAATGTAGAACGATACTGATTGTTCCCTTTTAATGATCTTTTTATATAAATTAAATGTCATTCATTTTTGACACAAGTCGCTATTCTGTTGGCAGAGAGACAACCATGGCATAGTTTACATGGTCTAACAATTAATAATAATCACATGTGTACTAGACAATCTCCATAGTCTGTAAAAGGTTTAGTTCATTCATCAAATTATTCGATAATAAATGTGATCTCAGTTTCTTGTATGGTTTTGTTCACCATGTTCAAAGACTCATTTCCAAAGCTATATGATATATTAACTCTCTATGCTGAAGGTAACCGGAGATGCCCCAAAGAGCTGTGTATGTCCTTACGTAATCCAGCAGAGAGAGGGTTAAAAATGATAATCATGTGATGATACATATCAGTTTTATTTATTTGTATTATCATGATTATTGATGGCTTCAATCAGCAGACTTTCATTTGCTGTTAAATGTATTGTATTAATATTTTATGTACGCTTCACTACCTAATGATTGAAGCACCATAAATACTACTAACCATTTTTAAAATGGAAAAATCATCTTTGCCTGTCATTATTATATTCAGTGAACCCTTGGTATACTGCTACTTTATCCAAGTGATATTCTTTAGATTGACATATAGTACACTTCAATACATCTTTATTGCATGGTGTTTTCACATTGATTGTTTGTGCTAAGAAAAATAAATCTCTTGTACATATGCAGTAAATTCCAGATTATAATTAATTTCAGCTAGTACCATTGTTTTTTTACCATGCACGTCAGCCAGCACAATATTTTAGACTAAAAAATGGGGGTCCACGGTTGACCGCACAGTTTAACTGAATCCGCAATGTATTTTAGCGAGATTCTTTCTCTGTAAAACAAGATACTCTGATATAGTATATAGATGCTATAGGTGCTAATTTGCATTAATCTGAAATAATTCATCTGCAGTGTACCAGAAGAAGGATACAATTTGATTTGACCTACATTACGCAGTTCGCAAATGTCACTTATATTTGTGTCATATTTTTCTCCATTAGCAAAATTGTGATAAAAGTCAAGAGTTATTAAAACAAACAAATATCACTAGATATATAGGGTATGATCTATATACAAACAACCCAACACAAAGGAATGGAAGATAAATGAACTGGGGGTGAAATGTACCTTAAAAAAAATCAATCAGTAGGGCGAAGCGTCCATCCCAAAAAACTGATAGGGGCGAAATATAAAAAAAAATAGGTGGGGACGAAACGTCCATCCCAAAGAGCGTGGGGGCATAACTTACAGGTGGCGCCCGGGGGAAGTGTCAGATGTGATATATATCCGACCAACAGGTAGCGGGATTCTTTGAGTTTGGGAAGCGGAATCAGCGTTTTAGTAAGTAGTACTAGTAGGAAAACTGGGTTACTCCGAACTGGGGACACTACAGGTTACTTATACAGTGTGTGTGGCAGTTCCGAATGACGCTACTATTCCTTAGTCACTCACAATAATGTGGACGAAGTGTCCGCTGTCGTTTCTAGACTTTATCATGTTTATGTCATGTATAAAGTCTAGAAACAACAGCAGACACTTCGTCCGGCGTATTGTGAGTAAGTGAGACTGAGAGCGTGACCCCCGTGATCGGAACTGCATCACACACTGTAATCACATTTGGTATTTGTTCATATACTTTCAGCTTACAGAATGACAACGTGGTGCTCTGCATTTCCAGTCTATTGGGATTCCCCAGTCTACTACAAAATGAGAAACAAAGACCAAATCTACTGTTTGTTTATGTCGCACGCACCTGTTGATAAAACATGGCCGACACGTGTAAACAAGATCTGCTTACACTGAAATATTTAATAACAAACGGCCTTATCGTTTAAGAAATATAGCAGATCTATAGTTGGTACCATGTTAATTATACATACCTATCTGTCCACATGATTGTCTAAGTGGAATTGTCCTTTCGAAGCGACTAATTTCAGGTGAGGTGCACGACACAGCCATATTGCGTTGATTTGAAATTGCCTCCCTAAATAATCCCATAATGCAACGCTCTCAGCTATTTTTAGCACGCCTCTACTCTTGAATTTATTAAACGAGTTGGCAAAACTGATATTATGCAAGGCTCTGCCGAGAAACCTATGACGTCACAACGTCCCTCTAAAACTGCACAATATTTTACGTTTGTTGAAGTATTATTTCTCGACACCAAGAGATTATGTCCAGCATGTAAAAATAATTCGGTAACGTCGCCTATTTACAGTCTTGAAGAAAAATATAATTGTCAAGATTGTAACTCCAATAATATCCCCTTATTGCAGTAGCTCTATTAGCTATAATCTAAAAACAATTATATAAATGACTATAAAATAAATAGTTTAACATGGTCAATGATTTGAAATTTCAATTCAATGTAGCCATTTATATGATAAAACAGATAAGGATTGTCCCAACTTAGCATCCATAGATTACAAAATTGACAAGCATCACGTGGCCAATTTTAATTTAATTTGACAGTAAATATGTAAATATAGCAGACGACAGGACTTAATTGAATGACTATGTAATGAGTCTATATTATTCAATTCATTTAAACATCGTGAAAATTCCATTAGTGAAACAGCATATAAAAACGAAAGTATGCATATGAAAACATGAACTTACTGTTTTTAATTTGAACGAACACATTTTTGGAAAAAAAAGATAAAGGGTATGGTCCTGTTATTGTAACCCTGCGAGTCGTGACGTCATATCTTGTTTTGTTTTTGCAAGCGAGAATTCAATCTTAAAATGACTGACTGTAAATAGGAGTCGACCGGAATTAAGTGAGCGTACGATATATTTCTCGTCGACTAAACAATCTGAAAAAAATCTCACATGTCGTGGAAAGATTGTTCTTTCAGAATAAGCAATAACCCCGATACTGACCATTATTAACTATGCAGGTATGATCTTGCCTCTTTAATATTTATTTAGGCAAATCAGTAGGGCATACATACACCTCTGGTATCATTCTTACGATCGCTCATAGTTGATAAAATCTCTGGCTGGTGTGACCAGGTTCTGGTCTTTACATATTTGGACGTGTCTTCCTACTATTTTGGTTGATTGCAAGACACTTCTGTGTTTTACAGAATGCCACAAAATGGATTCTGTAATACCCCGTTCTCACTTGAACGATTATCTACACGAATTCCGTGCGGCTACCAAATAGTACAGGGCGTAGTATATGTTGATGATTCGCACACATATCAAGATAACTGTTCAATAACCGGTTGTCTCCCTTGACTATGTTGAGTCGCGCTTCCATAGGGAAATCACGGTATATTTGACACGTT
>JAUTBT010000667.1:0-11107 GCA_032361225.1 Lepetodrilus schrolli | reverse complement strand
CTCGCAGGTTTACTGCAACATTCAGCGCTACAGATGTTGCGGGTTTCCTCCTGCCCTAAACTGACAAGCCGTGATATTAGTGAAAGAATCTCGAAAACGGTTGTAAAAATTAGTCCATGCTAACTGCAGCTACACATATCAGTCACACATATCAGGCCTACCTACAGCCATATGCACACATATCAGTCCATTCTAACTACAGCCACATATCAGTCCATGCTAACTGCAGCCACACATATCAGTCCATGCCAACTGCAGCCACACATATGGCGATGTTTTGATACAGTTGTAGACAAACTGCCACCTGACCCAGGCCTGCTTGGCACTGGTTCAAGACACAGACAGGAGTTAGTCATAACACATAGTACTAGTGGTACAGCCTGCCCAACCAGCTGACCCAGTCAGCCCCTCACTCCTACAGCATCACATCTGGGTCTGAAACAAATCAGAAGAACTCACTGCCAAGCCTGTATGTCATACCATGTAATACAAGCTTGTGGGGTTACTAGCACCTCTAGACTGTGTAAGCTGATGTAAAGTTAGTGCAAAGTCCTAAATATCAGGGCAACCCAGGAAGCTAGATTACTATGAATACGGATACGATATTTAGTGACCTGAAATTAGTAACAGGTTATGTAAAAACAATGGAATCATATAATTTTCTTGAGAGTGTAAGTTGATGATATTAACTTTATTTGCAGAAATATTGACGTTGTGATAAATATCAAATTCAAAATAAACCATTGTTTTGAAATATATTTTAAATGAACATAGATGAATTAACATAAATGAGCATACTCTGTGTACATCTTATTCAAATTGTATTTATCTTCAATATGAATAAGTTACATATTCAAGATGTGTTAAAATTCCTTGATATAGTAATGTGTCTCTCAGTATAGACCATCTTATAGATACAAAGCTATTAAATATTGAATCAGTTGTGTTTTATCTGTCAACCGCAGTAGACACGGTTTTTCTTTTGGTTCCAATCTAATCAAGCTTCTTGAAATTCACTATGCATTTTTCTATACATTTATCTATAAATATATGCACGAAAATATTAATGGTTTTCAAAATACATTCAGCCTTTTCCGTGTAAACACATTTATTCTCGAAAAATATGTCTTCAATGATTTTTTTTACTCGATAAAAGTGCGTAACATAATGCACGTAGTTAGCGAAGTACTAAGAGGCCTTTTGAAGATGGAATAATTTGGCATGTTTACAAGTGCCACGTGTCTTGAGTTAAGCAGCCCTTGTAGACTTTGCCGACTGCTCTAGTAACAAGTGGCTTGTGTAGCCACAACTTTCGTCATTTTACCTGATACGTTTACACTTTACTCTTTTGTGGTTGTGGTAGTTGGAGGGGTTGTGGATTGAGGGTAGTTGGAGCAGGTGGTAGGGGGTGGGGGATATGGCACATGAAATATACTCAACAAAATAAATTAAGGGCCAGTAGGCTTTTTGGACATTCAGCTGTTTAATAGTTTAACAATGAAGAATATCCAAGCATCTACAGGGTCCAGGTACTCTTCAAGAACTTGCAGAAGCATTAGTCTGAGGAATGGTACCTGATTTCTAAAGCTCAGTTCTGAAATTTGGTAGAAAGCTTCCCCACACAATATTTGCTGATACGATATTGATAGGATGTGCTGTCTGTACCTTGGTCAGTCAGTACCAGCCAGCGCTCACAGTTTGTTTTTTTTAAACACACAAAAAACAATAATTACTCTTTTCGGTACTAGAACTTGTATCACTATAACATCAAATACATACATATTTTTTTCCACATAGATTGTAGTGTAATTGGACAAAATATTTACTGTACTATTTTTGTCAGTACTGGTGACTTTACAGGTAATTATTCATGAAAACAAAAACTAAATGGCTGGGAATTTTCAAGGAAGGTAATATCAATAATAATAATATTATCCAGAAGCGTGTGGAAAATCGTGTTTACAGAAATCTGACACTCAATCCGTGATGCCGATTCTTTTGTGTGTTTACTCAGGCCTCACTGGGTCACAGTATAATTTACTCATCTTGCAATGATTTCCATGAACGAGTCGGTGAAATAAAAACACATGTAAATGTCTGCCTTTCTTATTCCTCGCATGCATGCCAGCTATTGTTTGCTGAATATCATGCCACGATTGTCTAACTCTTGTCTACACTCATGTGCTTGTGTTTCTCTATTGCTGATTAAGACAAGGTGTACAATTAGAGATTTCGTATCCCAATTGGTAAACGTCCATCAAGATGACCTTGACTTTAGTTCGATGTATCGGAGAAAGTTTATGTATATGTATTGCCACTGAATGCAAGCATGCTATACCATTCATTCAGTATTGATCTTCTTCATTGTTCTGTGTTTTGGAGTTTTTTTTTGGTTTGTTTATAGTTATCTCTTTTTTAAAACTGGTTTTCGCTCATATCTTGGCTTGTCAGTTTATGGCAGAAGGAAACCTGCAATACCTGTAGCACCTATTATTGAAGTAGCCCGGTGAGCACCTGCTGGTACTAATGAACTAAGGATGATACTGCACTGTGACAATACTGACACTGCATCGTATTGTCTTAAAGTAACATTTGTGCCATTCTCCTGGGCAGAATCAAACTCGAAACCTTCGTCTTCGAGGTCCGACAGTCTACCACTGCACTACCACTGCACCACCACTACCAGTGCCACCTGTCCATGGTCCTTGTTTCATCTACATATTGTAGACAAATGTTACATGAATTTTCATAATGCATAGACATCGCTAAAGCTTTTTTTTATTTTATGATTTTATCATTTATGATAATGTCTCAGTAAGGTAAGGTAGATTCGTTTTAAATAATAAAATATGTTGTTTCTTCTATATTCTGCATGCCAGATGACAAAATACTACCTTGGATAAATTGTCTGTGAAAAAAAACAAAAAAACTTCATTGGAATTTAAATATTGATGTGTTATTCAGATACAATCCTTAGTACACTATTGCCATGAGTATTGCCACTGTTTCTCCTACAGTAGGATAGTTGCCAATATGATATCTGTCTGTTGAATACTAGCTTTGAATTTAGGTGCCTTGGAAAAAGTCTGATTTTTATGCCTATTTAACAAGTCTGATTCTAACACTACAATTCTATGTCACTTTGTTTCTTTAATAGCTGCATCTACCTCATGTTGTTATTGGTTACCAATCAATTAATAATTAATCATGTTGTGACACCATGCAATCAATGTTCTCAAGTCTGTCGTCTTCAGTAAAGCCAAGCTGTGGAGGAGATAAGGACAGTGTAAAAAAACAAGGTTGATATTATTTTTATAATGTTATGATAAGAATATGTCTTGATACCGGGATATTGTGGCATTAATCATGACCAGTAATCCTCCTGTCTGCCTGGGCTGCCTTGTATACCAGCTGCACTATGCTGCTGCACCATGCAGATGAATCACAGCATATAGCTTCGTATCAACACAGGGCTGATAATATAAGTATTTTAATGCCGTGTTTACGCAGGTTTCATGTTATTGCAGCACAGTGTAAACTACCGAATTGCAAGCTGTCATACAGTGTATCAAATATTTGACTTGCATTATTCAATGTGGTTTACTTGACCGTCTCTCTGCTGGATTAATCATACGACTGCTAGGTGGGGCCATTGCAGTTTTTTTTGTGGCAGGGAGAAGGTTGAATTGGCTTCAAAACTGAATGTGGCGTGTTTTTATCTGAGCGAATGATCCAATGTAATTATCAGTATATATAAGGAACACCGTAGAGATTGTCGTCTTGTGACACAATGTTGTAACATTTCATCCAGCCATTTCATGTTTTCTTCCAAACATAAGCAGTTTATTTCATTAATAGTGCAAACAATTGTGCAGAGCACAAAATGTTGGTGTGCTTCTTTTAGAGG
This sequence comes from Lepetodrilus schrolli, assembly GCA_032361225.1. Taxonomy (NCBI): domain Eukaryota; kingdom Metazoa; phylum Mollusca; class Gastropoda; order Lepetellida; family Lepetodrilidae; genus Lepetodrilus; species Lepetodrilus schrolli. Next base: position 7,200 of record JAUTBT010000667.1, on the reverse strand, counting down.
CAAATATTAATCCTATCTCCAGTTATCTACCCATGTCACAATCAAATAAAATGCCAAAAATATGAGGAGACACGCTCATCCTTTCTAATTAGGATACATTGTGCTCTGATAGGTCCTGTACTCTGCCACAGTGAATGTTTACCCGATCATCTAGCATAATGAGTTACCCTATCTCTTCCCCTCCCCCTCCCCAATCTGGGTTATATATTTCACCCCACAGCTGTGGCATCTTGGATAAAAACAAATCCAATATTTGTCTAACAGCCTGGTTCATGAATGAATTGCCCATTTACGTAATTTTGACTTCTAGGTGTTAAAGATAGATAAACTAAAATGAGCAGTTCCTGTGAACAGGAAAATCCTATCCGAGTTGAAACTCAATGATACGTAGTAAATACAACTAATCCGAGACACAATGGGGAATTTTACGATGGGTTGGGGGGTCGGAGGAAGAAGAAGAATATGGTCGCGGATACGGGTGGGATAAGACCGCCACCTTGCCACACACCTGATTACCTGCCTTTGATCCGCGAGAATATCTTGTTAAGGTGAGGTCGATGGCAACAATAGCTGCCTGGCGGGACGGAGGGTTCCCTGGTGTGGGACATAACGCGGGTCTGTTCTCGGGGAACAATGCACAGTCGAGGACCCGGACAGTGGCAAGATTGTGATTGGGAGATGGCAGAATTAACCACATATCTTCTCACTTCATGTACACACTCTATTTGTGTTACAGATTTTTGATTAGTCAATAAAGTGAAAGAGTTAATGCACATAAGGAAATCTGGAGTGAACTGTTAAAAATTATGTGCTAAGCCTTTTGGTTCGAGTATGAGGTTTAATAATGGTTCTTGTTTATGGACAAATGTGTCTGTAGGTAAATATAACTATAATATAAAATCTGGTGTATGCAAGAGATGGTTTATTGCTTGCTTTAACAATATTTGCATTAGTTAAATTGACCTGTGATAGGTAGTTAAGTGTCACTTGACAATATTTATGCATGGCCTGGGTAATATTTATATAACTTATTGGTCTGATTGACGGGAGTATATTGAACAGAGGGGCCATTATTTGATTTATGTAAATGATTATTTATACCTGGTACTACTTTTTATTGGTTTCAATATGTGGCACCAAGCAACTAATACATAAAACTATACATGATATATTGGGGTGGGTGGTAGCACAGTGGTAGAACATTGGTTCCAGGTTCAAATCCCGCCCCAGGTGCCCGGCATCAATGTTCGCGAAAGTTACCTTTCTGACTTGATATTAAAAATGCGCTAGCTGTAGTGTGGCATTGTAGTTATCATCCTTGGTCTTGTCAGTACCAGCCGATACTCTCAGGTTTACTGCAACATTCAGCGCTATGGTGTTGCGGGTTTCCTCCTGCCCTAAACTGACAAGCCGTGATATTAGTGAAAGAATCTTGAAAGCGGCTCTAAACCCCAATTCAAAACAAAACAAGAAAATACATATATTATATATTCTTATTCTGATACTAATAAAGTATTGATTGTTTGCCTTCTCAAAATGTGATACTAAACAATGCTGTACATTTTAAACACTTTTCAGAAAATTGACTTTTCATAGTAAGCTAATATTATGGTCAAAGTGCTATTTATGGCATAATGTATTTTCAGATATCCATAATTCATAATACAATCATGAAATGGGATATCGCAAACATGAAATGGGTTGTGCCATAATTTTATTTCCACCATTAGGATCATTTTCAGGTGTCGGGCTCTAAGTTTCCTATTGTCTTTAACCAGCCTAAAATATTTTGTTTCTTTATCAATAAGTTTATCAAAAATGTCAAAACTATTATTTATATCGTGTGTCTGAAATTGAGAGAAATGCAAGATGACGACCATGAGTGATAAAAACTACATTAAAACATCTGAAATGTGTGATGTTTTTAGGACCCTTGTGTCATTGTATTTATTCATAATGTTTCAAGCCATTACAACAGCTAATACTAAAGTTCAACCTGCGACCACATAAATTTACATTTTAATTCTACAGTTTACATGCACTGTTCTTTAGGGCATCTCTGATAGCCTCCTACATGGAGAGAGTTAAAAACAAAAGTGAAAAGTAATAATTTCATTACTATTTATAATATCTCTGAAAATAATAATTACGTTAATTAATTATATAATACAACAGTTATGAACTTTGATTGATATTTCCTATTACTAGTATTACCATTAACAATACGACGGTAATAATACTGTCCTTTATAATGCACTGTATACTAGGAAGCATCCTCAAAGTATTACATCATTATTACTCTGGTCAATGGATCAGTGTGCACTCATTTCACCTTCTCAACTCCCTGGAGAGTATACAAACCAAGCTGAAATTTCTGGCGTTACAAGGTTAGCAATCACAATTTCATCTCGTCCTACTGGGTACCCATTAATGGCTGGGTAGACTGGAACAGTGTGGATCTAAGCACTTTGCTTGAGTGCTACACCATGGCATGAACTAGACTAGAACCCAGGACCGCCAGGTTGTGAGGCAGACTCCCTACCTCTAGACCATCACACTCCACTGAAAAGTCTTTGTTTTTCTTAATGTTTGAATACGTATGCATCATATTATGACAAGTATTGTGTTAAGATAAACCTGCATATCCAATGACCCTAACTCTTGTAATATTTTGAACACTGTCAATTACAAATGTATTCTTATATAAGCTATGTTTCTACATACACACAGTCCGTAATATCTGTGTACATCGGGCTTGTTTTCCATGGGTTATCACACAGAAATCAGCTTGTTTCAGTGTCATACCAGTGTTTTCCTGTTTGTCCAAGGTGTCTGAAGACAAACTACTAAAGAGCCCCGATTGCTAGCTAGAAATAATGCTGACTATTTATTTTTAGATTTTACACTTTAAAAGATGTGTTGGTTCATTGTACAGCCATTTAATACAGGCTGGTGTTAAATGTGTTTCTGAAATACTGTGGATATTTGTTTATTGTTTGTTAATTTTATTTTTATTTTGTATAGTGACGATAACAAGTCGCAAAGTAATCACTGCATAACTCATCTCACAATTCAGGCTTTGTAGGTACTGCAACATTCAGTGCCATGGTTGTTACAGGTTTCCTCCTACCATAAGCAAACATTAACAAACAAGCCATGAGTAAAATTATCTTGAAACTGAACCTAAGCCCCAATTTTACACAAAAATCTAAAGTAAAACTATTAGGCTATGTGACATGAATCATTTGGGAAACATGATAAAGCCAAGAGTACATGAGAATAGCATATACATACATGTTCACTTGGATTGAACCCATGAGTGCAGGAAACATGGTGCTCAATATGACTGACAGTACTTCAACTTGTCACTTAAGATCATTAACATGTCACGGAAAAGGAAACCACTGTTATGTTTCATTCATTAATATCTGCAGGAAGAAAAAAACTAATGTTATTGTCATATTCTCAAATATTAATGTTGATGTCTTTTCCTTTGTTTTCTGTGACCTGAACTCTTGGTAGCAATGTCTGTGGCAGTCAGCGCTGCTGAAAGTACTGCTATAATGTGATGTGTTTGGAGGTTTTTTTAAATAATCAAATTTGGAAAGTTATTGACAAATATATATATATAGAGATATTGGTGTTTTATTTATTGCGCCTTTGTAATCGTATTTTACATGTCATTTTTTTTATTAGACAGGTCTGATGGAAGTAACAAAGTCATTGTTTTTCTCTTGATGGAATTAAGCTAATTATTATTATTATTATATATATATATTTTTTTATTCTTTCACTAAAATCACATTTTGTCCATTTTAGGGTAGGAGGAAACCTGCAACATCCATGACACTGAATGGTGCAGTAAACCTGCAAGCACCGGCTGGTACCGACAGACATGATTATTATTATTATTATTATTATTATTAATCTTATTATTAATTTTTAAATATCTGACAAGATCCATATGGTTCGCACATAAAATATGTCAAGTGTGAAATTAAGATCATAGTTTCAAGCTCTAGCAAGGAACCTTCAAAACCTAATTTTAAGACTTAAACCTAAGTTGATATGTTTTACTTTGCTGTTACCCTTGATGTAATATTTATTTTACAGCCTAATATCTGTGCACAGTTTGAATATATTTAACTTATGATCAAGGACAATAACTATAAGTTCACAAACTACTACATGATTACTTTAGGTCTGCACCCCTCCAAACAAAAAAAATACAAGTGAATAGTGTACAGCATCATGTAGGTAGTTGTATGAAATGTTATGGTATTTGTATAGTATTTATTTTATTACCTACCGTGTAAGAATTTATTTATTTTTTCTTCATCAGTGTTTTTTTTATGAATATGGTGAATGTAAATAAATTACATATTTTTTTTCCAATCAGTTATTAGTATGACAATGTTTAGGCATCTATAAATATACAGTATAAGGTTTATTGCCGTATGATGTCCACAAACATAACCTCACCTTATGATATTATTACTCTGGTATCCTTTGTCTTACTTCTCACCCTCAGTGAGATGTTCGGGTAAACAAAATTAACGGATGTACTTAAGAGTGCAAGTAAACATGATTTACCGTGTAAACAAGTATATGGTAAACAGATAATATGTCTTCCTTTATTGCTTCTGCTGGGGCTAAGATTATGTGTCATCCAGTCTGAAAATAACATTAATGGCCTTCTTTTTCTGTTTGTGCTATGTACGTGGTATTTTCACACAAGTGTGGTATGATCAAAACTTGTTTTAGGATTATGTTTCTACCAACTCAATTACTCTTGTGGTAGTTTTGATGAGATTTACATAAAATATTCACTGAAATGCCAGTCCTCGTCTTAGATGTTGATGACACAGTCAATTTTAAAGTTCAACAATGGTTCCACAAATGTATTGAATTCTGCTTTCACTAGAAAACTTGTCTTCAGTTGCAATTAAATATTTCTTATTTTCTTTTTGTATTCTACAGTAATGTGGCTGATTTTTGTACATGGAAATTGTGAAAGGGTTATATATTCAACATAATTAAAGGCAAAAAATCACTGTTTTGTTTACATATTTTTGGTCAAACATATTTTTACCTGAAAGTATATAATTATGTCATCAAGCTCCTCAGCAGTACATGTGACTGAATTGCTGTTCAATGTCGCTGCGAGAAGCTCCTCACAGTGAAGATATACGCCATTTGCATTATTTGGTGTAGCGATTTCCAAGGGATTGCCCTGTGCTGTAGATAAATGGAAAGCATTTTTACAATATGTACGAATATATGTAATTGAATATACTTTGAATTTCTCATATTTGGTAAATTACAGCAATAAAAATCTGTGATAGTATGCGTTTAAAGACCAATAACCATTTTGGACATGTACATTTTGCTTTATATTCTTCAAGAATGTGCAAACGTATTTGGAAGAAGAATGACACCAGATTCCACAACATGAATTCTGAAATTTGGTAGAAAGCTTCCCCACAAAATATCTGCCAGCCCTTAATATATTTTGTTGAGTATATTACATTTTTATATTCTAGATGTACTAGAAGGTGCTGATGTCTCATTGTTATCTTGTGCTAATTTCTGCACTGTTGTTTGGAACATTGCCGATAAGCTCAACAACAATGATAGTTAGCTTGTAAAGTTGGAGAGTATTTGTCTTTGGTTGCATATTACATCTTGCATGTCAATACAGTATCCAGAGCAAAATACTGTTGAGGAAATATTTGAAATATATCAAAACATGATTGAACACAACTTGACTCTATGTATGGATGGTCTATGCAAAGATGATGATGGTCCTATAATGATTATATGCTAACTGCAGGTTATCACCCCACTCTAAGCAGATAATCACATTGAACCAAGGTTTGAAAATAAAGTAAATTTGCCAAAAGCCCTTGCTACTTCAGTAGTATTTGACTGGATGATGTCAGCAGTTGTAACATGTTTGACTTCATCATGACTGAGAGCTACAACAGCAAACTATGTCTTTATCAGTGTGGTCTTCCATCTCCGTGGTTTGTTTGCCATGTCGACTTTCGGCTTTCAGACCTCAGCCAGCCGTACTCGTGGAGTGTGTGTGGTGGGAACTTCCCTCTTAGTCACTGCTTACCTGTTGACCTATCTAATTAGGCCAAAGGTCAGCAGCCAGGTGATAAGGCACATAGCCCTTATGTCATGTATACTGTAGAGGCTTATATAGGCTTAAATCTACAAATCGATGTCATGTACAACCGGGGCCGCTGACGAAAGAATATATTAAGTAACATTACTGTAATCTTATGTAATTCATTCATTCATTGGGTTTTGTTTTTGCTGGTGTTTGTGAAATATGAATTGTTAGTTGTATGTTGGATTTAAATTTGTAAATAGGAAACAGAAAAGGATTCTAAAAGAATATATTACGTAACATTGCTGTATTCTTATGTCATTCATTCATTGTTTTTTTTTCTTTTTCTGGTGTTTGTGAAATATGAATTGTTAGTTGTATGTTGGATATAAATTTGTAAATAGTAAACTGAAAAGGAGTCCGAAGAATATATTAAGTAACATTACTGTATTCTTTTGTCATCCATTCATTCATTGGGTTTTGTTTTTGCTGGTGTTTGTGCAATATGAATGGTTAGTTGTTGTATGATTTAAATTTGTAAATAGGAAACGGAAACAGATTGCAAGATCATTCTGATATTTCTCAGTGTTTAAGATTTGCCAAATCGTGCAATATCTTTTGATCTCAATATGTAGTAGCAAATTTACTTTGGTTTCCTCCTTTTCTATAATATCAGGACAATACAACTGGTTCATAACCTTTCATACTCATTTTGAGGTCCCATGATTTGTTGCACAAGGTCCTCAAATGCTCGGAGCCAAGATGATTTGATGTCCTGGAGCAATGAATCTAACACAGTTGTTGTGCTTGAACATTTTACTATCAGACCTATCCCTGTTTTAACTTTGGACTGTGGGAAGAAGGATCATCTTTCTCAGTGTGGAAAGGCTTTAATTTGCCTTGGTAGCCATATTGAAACTTTGCCCCTTTTTTTCATTAATCATATAGTCGCATCTATGGGCAATAAATGTCATGAAATGTGGTGTGTGTGTGTGTGTGTGTGTGTGTGTGTGTGTGTGAAAATTGTCATCAAAAATGATGTAGACAATAATCTTTTTATCTGACATTGTCACAATTTAAAT
>JAUTBT010000666.1:0-11107 GCA_032361225.1 Lepetodrilus schrolli | reverse complement strand
ACATATTATTTAGAAACAAATGGCAAAAACAGTGTAAATAATGTCCATATTCAACTTTCCATTAGATGATAACTATATATATATATATGCCTTTGTACCACAGTATTGTTTATATCTGCTTTCTATATACATTCATTTATACAGATTTATTTTCAGTTGTTTTCATTCTGACTATTTTTTGCAGCTTTGTTGACCGGCTGACCTCTATAATTACTTGTAATAAGTAATTGTCTTAAATAATTAGAGTCCACGTGTCGTCTTCACCTTGACACACGTTTACGATGGCAGTATTTCTCAATGAGAAGCTATCCATGCCGACTCTGCTGCAGGCATCTTTTACCATATTAACTTTCTAAATAACATCACACGCACACAAACATTGCCATATACTCTCCGGTCATACATAAAACATGTCGATTCATGGGAATGTAAACGACATGCCAATGACCTTCGCGTGACCGCGAAACACATCGTGTCATTTGCAAGGCATGCTGAGTGAACATGCCGCAAAGCCTTCGGTGATATTAATCTGTAATTAACGCCGTGAAGTTAATTGTCCCCTATTCCATGAACACACCCCGCAGCAATGTTAGAATGAAGAAGAAAAATAAATATTGTATCATGGCAATACATGAACGCAAATCTATTATTTCGTCTTTACTCTCCCTGTAAAATCGTGCGAGTAATTGAATTTCCGAATGTCATTAACTAAGAGAGTGCAATATCCATTGTAATCCGATCTGATATCTTAAAACTTAATTACTCAGAAGGAAATAACACACCTGCATGAGCATAGATGGCGAAACATGGCGACATTTACACCGATGTATAGTTTGGCAGGTAATGTTTCAAACCCCTGTTTGGTACCAGTACTAAACAAATATTTAATGCAGGTTTACTCAAATTTGGCACGTTGTTAGGAAATGCTTGTACCCAACGAGTTCCAAAAGTACAACTTCGTAGATCTCCGAATATAAATTCTGTCTATTCGACATATTATTTTTCATTTCACAGTTTTGCTAAATATGTGGAGGGGTGCTGTTCTATCATGTAACACTGATTTACATATATTCGAACACCAATGACAATTGGTCACATGACAATAGCATGAATATTCCTATTGTCCAATATACCACGCAGCCTTTTTTATGTGGATGCATAATACCTCATTAAAAAGCTTTAATATTATTTTCAATTTAAAAGTGCACACAAATGCACATATCCATCTTCAAGTATGCATGTACGAAGCGGACTTGTCATACATTATAAAACTGTCAGAAGGATGGACATTTACATTGTGACCCTTCGTTCAATACAATAGTTAGAGCTATCATTCGTGTACTTACTAGTATAGGAAACATTAATGCTATGTCAACTCGTAAGATGGAATATGTTCTCCTTTATGATAAAGATACACTGTGCCGACTCTTCCCTTGTTTACATTTGGCAGCTCGTAAACGCATGCATGGTTCTAAGTTAGTAGTGTGTACATGGTATGACATTATACAGCCATAGCCTATTACAAACTCATTATTTCCATAAAATGAAGAAGTATTGAGAAAGAGGTTGTGAACCTGACTCTTAACTCACAACTCGACAACACATGTATATTTTGAGATAACCCTTATTATTGATCATGATAGATGAATCTCATGTGATCAATTGTCATTGGTATTCGAATATGTAAATCGCTGTTCTATGACAGAACGGAACTCCACATATTTACCAAAACTGTTAAGTGAAATACGGTAAATAGACAGAATTTCTATTCGGCGATCTACAAAGTTATAATTTTGGAATTGGTATGGTAAACGTATTTTCTCACACTGTACTAAATTTGAGAGACCTGCGTTGAATAGATTTTGAGTAACGGTACAAATCATTACTAACATTACCTGCTAGACTGAACAGGCTAGTAGGAAATTAGCAGGAAATCGGTTTGCGTAGCGTCCAATCCATTCATTTCATGCTTTGGGTTTTCCTACAAAACGCTACGGGGTCCAGACCCGTAGTGAAAAGTAGTTCTACGTAGTACTACACATGCTGACTGAACGGCTTCCGCAGCACTAAATAGTGCTATGTAGATACAAGTAGTGCAGCCTGGACGCACCCCTGGCGTTGGCAAATCTGCTCTAGTGATTTTCCAAGATCGTCAATGTCATTATCAAATGCAGTGTACTCAGTATTTTGCACATGTCTAGGTACGTATTTCATTTAATTTTTTCGTTATGGATGACCTCGCATGGGTATAGTTACTGTTGACCTCGTCTTAAAAAACAACGATATCAAATACACTGTAGGTCTGTACGTACATTACTGGAACATTGTAATATAAGTAATAAATATTCCATAAACCCTGGCTTTATGATTAGTCCAATGTATTTAATAATAGTACCTTCATATATATAGTAGTCTCACCGGGGTTGTCTTAACACGATGTGCGTTCTCCTGATTCTTCAGTATCAGCTGGTGCGCCCCAAACCAAATGTTTCAAATGGTTAGTTCCCATTTAATTTCCAAAATGACTTAATCGTATTGTTGTTGGCATACTTAGCGAGTACATCATGACACAGTCTGTTTATTTATTAAAGCAGTGCATTTGCAAAGGTAATTTAATCCTGCGTTCTCAGCAGGTAGGGGAAACGAGGGATAGATTGACTTCAATATTTATAGCTCTCTGTTTCTAGGTCACGTATAGTTGTGTATCTGTTCCTTGTCAAGTTATTAATTAACAACCATCTTCATTGCAATATATACAGTCTGTAATCAATAACACGTCAGATCAAAGAAATATGTAATTAAACTTTGATAGATGATTTCTTTGTTATCATCAACTTGTGGACACTATTATTGTGTGTTTAACGAAGTGAAGAAACATTTGGCAAGCAATACTGTTTATATTTCCTCTAATATACTGAAGTAGAACGTGTAGATATCAGTTACTTCCGTAGGTGGGCTTGGTTATGGGCTGATATCGATGGTGAAAGCAGTCATCAGATACACCATTGTCAGCATCGTCATCAGAGAGAGAGAAAAAGAGAGAGAGGAGAGAGAGGGGAGAGAGATAGAAAGAGATAGGAGAGATAGGAGATATATATATATATATATATATATATATAGGAGAGAGAGATAGAAAGAGATAGGAGAGAGAGAGAAAGGAGAGAGAGAGAGAGGTAGAGAGGGGGAGAGAGAGAGAGACAGAGAGAGAGAGAGAGAGAGAGAGAGAGAGGGAGAGATTCTTCCAGATGATCAATCCGATTATTCATGAGTATGATATCTTTTTACATTATACACTTAATCGACAAAGTAATACGGACATATATCATTTTGTACTCGACGAAATATTTACAAAAATAATATAGTATTAAGTTCACAGGTAGATTGCAGGTTGATAATGCAGTGATAGCCATATATATTGCAAATATGGCTTTAGTAAATAAACATAATTGTAGTCAATTGCAAAATTTTATATTATTCTGCTTTTTGCACCAAACTACAAGGTACATATTATCTCATTCTCATGCAACTAGACAGTATTGCTCAAAAATAGTTTAGAGTGAATAACTCCATACTGGGACAATCCTGTCATACTGGGACAATCCTGTCATACTGAAAATAGCCAATACAGTTCTTCCTTTTACAGCTTCACGTAATATACTGGTATACTGTTCCAGAGAGATTTTATAGAAAAAAGTACCATATTGAAGATTAGGCAGGTATTGCTTCAGCGTATGTTTATAGAGGGCCATCATCACAATATTACTGTGTGCTTAAGGAAGTGGAATGAGTATACGAATGGGTATAAAGTGGAATGAGTATACGAATGGGTATAAAGTGGAATGAGTATACGAATTGGTATAAAGTAGAATGAGTATACGAATGGGTATAAAGTAGAATGAGTATACGAATTGGTATAAAGTGGAATGAGTATACAAATGGGTATAAAGTAGATTGAGTATACGAATGGGTATAATGTAGAATGAGTATACGAATTGGTATAAAGTAGAATGAGTATACGAATGGGTTACTAATGGGTTACTTCCGTAGGTGGGTATATGGGGTTATATGGATGATGAAAGCATTTTCCTAAAACAATATCGTTACCAATGTCATCATCGATTCCAAATCTTCAAGATTTGTACTGTATATCCAAAATAACCAGTTTAGTTTAGAACTAGTAAGTTGGTACCAGAATCGGTGCAGTTCATCTATGAATATCGCATCATTTCCGCTTGTGCTTTCCGGCGAGCGGAAATGTACGTACTTGTCAAGACAATGACCAATGACTTGATTCATATCTGATTAAGGGAATATATTACCGGAAGTACTTCAGATGCGCCTAATATATCGCTGATTCTTGCTATAGAGTAGACATTAAAGTGTTTAATTGGATATATGTTTGCGCATCGCTATAAGAAGAAACACGGAAACGAAACATGAAAATAGATGGACAATCGTATCTCTGTATACAGTGTATGTTCATTACAGAAGAGGATTTAGTAAGTAAGAAAGAAATCAAATCCCTTTCTGACAAATAAACTATGTTTAAATCAAATATATGTTCATGTACAGTTTCAACCAAGTGTTGGTTGCCATCCGTGTGTTCGACGTAATATGGCATTAATGCATTATATGTATTCATTCATTCATGCCTGCATCAGCATATCCATAAAGCCTCTGAACACGTCGCATGAACGTGAGCGGCCTCGCTTCCAGTATTCTGTAAGTGCCACCAAGCATGTGTAGGTACCTTGTTGTAATTGATTCCACGTAACACTGCCTGGTATTGACAGTTTAATTGACTACGCTAATTTCCAATGGTAAAGTCCGTTGGGTTTCTTCTGCCAAGGATCAACGTAAATGAACGCAACTTGTATTTGACACCGTAATTCCAGCAGTTACTTGCACATTCTTTATGCAAACCAAGAGAACGAAGGTTATAATGCAACATAACATCTCAATCACAAGCCGTTGGCAATTTGTCAGACAATTCAGATAGGTTAACTAGTAAAGAAACTCCAATATCTGCAAGATGGCGTGACGGAAGGGAGAATTCCACATTCTACCTAATACTCTCCAAACTCTTTAATGGTAATATCCTGGAGATACTTGCGACTGTTTTACGTTTCCTTCCCCGGGGCAAGAAGGACACTTAAAACCGTTCATGCTTCCAATTACACACGAACTATGCGCGTAATTCCCATAGCGCCCTTGTGCAATGCCGTAACATTATAATAAAGCCATCCGGGCCTTGCTTTCATCTTCGTGTTGTTTAGAAAAGTCGTGATGCCCTGGTTGCGACGGTTCTCAAACAGACCAATGTGAAGATACTTAACACCGATTTAGGTTAGTGAATTCTGTTTAATGTTTGTAACGAGTCATGCATGCTTACCATAGAAATAATGAATTGATTAGTAACCGATTCCAATCGATAAGTGAGTGTCGTATCTATTACTTATCGTAAGTACTTTGCAGTAAAATGCGCAAATAATCACCATCTAATCATACCGAAACATGTTTCCTTTTGTCTTAAGAAAATGGCCGATGACTGTCTCGACTCGGCATGCTCTCCGATCTTGATCTACGATAGCTAGAAAGCCAGTTACACCGGAATAATCCATTACATTGTGGTCCTAATTGATATTACTAAAGATAAAGTTCGTGTGTAGTGTATTCGCGTCGTACCGTACGCATTTCCCCATTCCTTCACTATAGGATTTGTAGGGTGGCTGAACAAAAACGTCTACGAAATCTAAAATCATGTCTAAGAGGCTGGAAACACCTCTATTCAATGTCAAGGTCATTTCCCAACATAACTATGTAAAATATACTCGCGATCGGTTACGTATTCGAGTCGTACTTTGATCTTTATTGACGTCACATTACCGATGCAGAAATAACGCAGAGTTTTGCTGTGTCTAATGTATAATAGGTGCGCATATAGAACATAGAACCAGTTTATGTTAAAGGGAAACACTCCAAGCTAGAATGTTTTCACATGCATTTTCAACTCCCTGGGGAGTATACAACCCAAGCTGCCGTTCAAGGCGCTACAAGGTTATCATTCACATATCCATTCCACATACTTCCGGGTAGTCATTCTCTACTGGGTGAATATTTTCGAACAAAGCCACTTGTCTAAGGTGACATCACAGGTTTTTCAGCCTGTGATTCAGTGTGGGCCATGAATGCATCCTAGATACTCTCAGGTTCTCGGTCACCCGTCTACGCACCAGCCGAGTTCGAACTGGTTTCAATTTAACATGAGCGGTCAGTCGTGCAGTAAAAAATTAAAAAGAAAATCGGAATAGTTTTGTTGAAATTACGTGCCATTTCTGTAGGCCTACATCCATGATCGATCTACTACCAACAGCGTACGTAACAATCTAACGACTCTCCGGTTATAAAACTCATAATGAATGTGTATGTCAGTGTGCATGTTGTGCTGTTAATTTGACAGTATTGCCTATACTATGTACATTATTAACCACTCCATGCTGAAGGCAACAGGAGATGCCCTAAAGAGCAGTCACTGTGCCTAATCCATCAGGGAGAGGGTTAATTGAAGGTAATTCTGTAGGATAACTTGGCCTTGATCAGCGTTAATTTGTCATCAGCAGAGTCTCACTTGACAGCAGATGGAAGTTAAATGTATGTATATAGTACTTGTATTTATATGCCATAGAAACAGAAGTGGGCCAAGGACGGTTCCCTGGTGTACACCGGAGAGGACTATAGGGCTTCCGCAGACTTCTCACCTTCAAGCACCACGTGCATGGCTCGTGAATACAATATTCCCTTATTTTAGTTTGAACGTCAGATTTCTGTGGGAAACAATGTACATAAAGCCATGGGCATGTATTTCACATGGTTACTCTTGAATCCAACTGATTCAGTGGGTGAGGAGATCGTATATCTATACTAAATGTTCTCTATGTTGTTCATTCACATGTTTGTATCTATGATGTTTCTGGTTGACTTCAGAATCTATCATAAGACGCTCCATTTTTCAAACTGTTCCTGTACGCATTATGCGGGTTTGTGTACGTGTCACTGGCACTCTCACTCTCACTCTCACTCTCACTCTCACTCTCACTCTCACTCTCACTCTCTCTCTCTCTCTCTCTCTCACTCTCTCTCTCACTCTCTCTCACTCTCTCTCTCACTCTCTCTCTCTCTCTCAGTTTATGGCAGGAGGAAACTCACAAGACCCGTTGCGCTGAACGTTACAGTAAACCTGCGCGCACCGGCGGTTACCGACAGACCAAGGATGATAATGCATTGCCATTCTACAGACAGGGTTAGAGCCACTTTCAAGATTCCTTCATTTATACCACAGCTTGTTAGTTTAGGTAGGAGGAAACCCACAACTGCCATGGTGCTGAAAGTTGCAGTAAACCTGCGAGCACCGGCTGGTACTGATAAATCAAGGATAATAACTGTATTGCCTCGGTGGTCGTCTCTGAAACGTAACTTTCGCGAACATTGTTGATGCCTTGTCTGTTACTCTGTGACGTGTGTATGTATAACTGTAACTCTATGTGCACTATACCCTCATATCGAAGTCATAGCTAGGCAATCTTATGGCAATATTATTTCCAAGCCTCAGAATTATTCACTTTTATTTTGAACATTTGTTATCTATAGTAATATTTACACCATCCCCAGACCCAAAGGATACTAAATTTAGTTCCTATCTCACTGGGGTAATAGGATGTATCTACAATAGAACGTTTTTTCCCTTTTCTTGTATTCGATATCGATATATCTTTATTTGAAATTGATTATTTCGCTTATATCACGGCTTTAATTGTCAGTATTAACTCTTAACAGTTTCTTCGTATCCGGCCTTGTTCTCGTCGCTGGGTTAAAGAGAACCAGTCTTTAGATGAGTATTAAACTGGTTTTCTACTTGGTTGCCTTTCTCGTCCAACCATGAGTGATACAGTCGTCCCAATCCGGCCAAAACTTGGTTTTCATTCTCTCACAGTAGGCGGCAAGGTTTGGGTATTTGTCTACAATAAAATGTAATGAATTTCTAAAATAATATTAAAATTATTAGAAGAGATTAAAGGCATAGTACAGTGATCTATATTAATGATCTATTTTCGACTGAATTATGGCTACTCGCGATCATCAACAATATATCCTTATTATAATAAACTGGTACAGGTTAGAAGAGACAGGTCAGGATAGTTTGTGCTAGTGCATATTTTTAAACGATACGTTATCACCGATTTGACATCGAGATGATTTTGACGGGGCCGATTGTGTTTTTGGAAACGGTATACAAGGCATACAATCACGGGTTTGTTAACATATTTGATGGTCAAACTTATTTTTTTACATGAAAGTATGTACATTTGATGTGGGTAATCAGCTACATCTTCCGCATATCCCACTCGTTTTCAATATGTTCATATGCTATTATTTTTTAATATGTATAGTTTTATTAGTACCAGTAATCGTCAAAGGTTATTTTGACCGTGTTCAATGATTAGAGTTACTAGTATCCCCTTTAGTCTATTAGGAAATTGTGATATTATAGTACATTACCAACTGATTATACCGGAAATGTAAACTGCAATGGAATTCTACATATCCTACAGTGGTGAAACAATATGTTGAAGTACAAAAGCGAATATA
This sequence comes from Lepetodrilus schrolli, assembly GCA_032361225.1. Taxonomy (NCBI): domain Eukaryota; kingdom Metazoa; phylum Mollusca; class Gastropoda; order Lepetellida; family Lepetodrilidae; genus Lepetodrilus; species Lepetodrilus schrolli. Next base: position 2,461 of record JAUTBT010000666.1, on the reverse strand, counting down.
TGTATACTAAGTGCATGCACCTTTTATTTTTAACTCCAATTCTGTCCAAAACGACAACTTAATCTGTGATTGTATGCCTTTAACAATGTACACTTTTATTTCTCTGGCATTTAAATGATATGTTTATCATATTGAATTACCATGTACTGAGATTCACAGGATCATTCTATACCCGTAATACATCATAAATAATTGACACACTATATCCATTACTGATGAACCCTAGAAAGGGCGAAAGACCTTACTAAATTTTAAAAGACATAATTCTTATTATTTGTAATTTTATATACATAGTGTCACTTTTAATTTCTTTTTAATTTCTAGTCATTTGTATGTATATAAATTGGGGTTGAGAGCCGCTTTCAAGATTCGTTCACTTATATCATGGCTTGTCAGTTTAAGGCAGGAGGAAACCCGCAACATCCGTAGAGCTGAATGTTGCAGTAAACCTGCGAGCACCTGTTGGTAGTCTACTGACAGACCAAGGATGATTACTGCATTGACATGGTACATATATAATATATTATAATAAAATATAATGATGTATATGACACCTGTAGTTATTGTGATATATATACGCAGTAGTTTACCCTTGAGAATCGTGTCATGTCCTGTTCCATTAAACTGCCAGTAAATCTGGGAAAGCTGACCAAATACAATGGCATCCACCTCGCATGCTTCATCTCCGAAAAAGAACTTCTTTTTACCTAAAACAAGCAAAGACAATATATCCCGCCTCAACACAGAGCGAGTTACATTCCCATATTACCACAGGTGATGACAAGTGTCCACTGTGACAGTAGAGATGCAGGGTATGTATAGGTGTACGTGTGCGAGCGTACGTGCGAGTGTGGAGGTATGGATGTCCGTATTATGTGTGTATTTAAGTATAATGCTGTGATGTATAGTAAGTTTAACGTCGCTGAGGGAATCTTGCACACATTTGCGACGACTGTGGTGAATAGGATGTGTGTGTGTGTGTGTGTGTGGGGGGGGGGGGTGTCTTTAGTTACTAGTATATGATATGGCCAATGTGGCATCGTCGTATGGGAGTGTATCATGTGTACATGTGCACGGATGCACGTTACTTAAATACTTCAGGGTTCTTGATGGATGTTAAAGGGCAACGTCATACTAATTTAGGGCAATCCTCTAACATGGAAATAAATATGTGTACTGCACCAAGCACAGTAGTAACTTGAATTTGGAATTACCACCTGGTTGAGAGCATGCAGACTTAGTAGTACACATCCTCGATATCCGCTGAATGTTGCAGGAAACTTTCGAGCACCGGCTGGTACTGACAGATGAAGGAAACCTATTACTTTAGTAACTACGCCCCTGTTGCCAAAGATTCGAAAGACGCGGTATGACCGAAATAATATAATTTGACGTACCAAGGATATCTGCAATTGCCTGCAAATCTGTTTTCAACATATCCGAGACCTCCGCCTCCGTGTGTCGCCCTGTGCCCTGGCTCCAAACCTGAGCCGTGACCTTGCGTCTGATGTACCAGAGCATAGGTCTGGGAAAGTCAAAACCTTTATTTATCAGTGTTTTATCGTTGTCATAGACCCAACGGTATTGAACGAGAATCCTGAAAATATAACATATACAATCAACATTTAATGTAACTTGAAAATGATGATAAAAGCAGGTTTTTCTCCATCCTCAAACTTCAGGCTAGTCTGTCGAGTATTAAATATTTGACGAACGTCGGCCGAGGATGGTTTTTCTCTAGAGTACGATTTTTTTTTAGAAATGGGAATTGACTTAAATTCCTTGTTTATATACAATGACAAATAAAATAAAAAGTATATTGGTATATTTCATGGTCAAAAACACTTGGGTCAAACGCACTTTGCCTGATTACCAAGTATGTACATTTGATTTATCTACATAAGTATATTGGACAAGCAATGCCCCACTGGTTTTCAATATGTATATATAAATATTGACAACCAGTGAGGCATGCGGACAAATTAACTTGTTGCCCGGTATACTTGTGTAGACAAATCAAATGCAGACCTACATACTTTCAGATAAATTACGTTTAACCATGAAATATGTCAACGAACCGTTATTGGATGCCTTTAAATAATGTCATCGTAACGGCATGAAGCAAGCCGGGACTATATTATGTATAGTTCGACCCTTATTTGACATCGCATGCCCGGTGTGCACTCAAATACAGACCTACCAGTATAAATGATCCTCCGCCAAACACTTTAAGGCCTGGGCTACACCTCTGTCTGTGGGACTCAGATTCCTGTTTAGGTTAACACCCAACTTCTTGTTGAGGAACTGAATTATTATGGCGGTATCGGCGACAGCTTCACCGTTATATTCGATCCAAGGGATCTTGCCCTTTGATGATGGGTTGTACTCGTGCACATTCTGAAGAATAGGTACGGATAGAATTATTAATTATTGGGGGGTGGGGGGTGTCGGCCTCTCCTGG
>JAUTBT010000665.1:0-11107 GCA_032361225.1 Lepetodrilus schrolli | reverse complement strand
CAGCCGGTGCTCGCAGGTTTACTGCAACATTCAGCGCTATGGATGTTTCGGATTTCCTCCTGCCCTAAACTGACAAGCCATGAAAGAATCTTGAAAGCGAGTCTAAACCCCAATTAAAAAAAACAAAAAACGAGAGATGTGATCAGAATTTCAAATACTGGTAGATTATGTGCAGCCAGGGGCGTAGCTTCCTATAGGAACACAGTGACACATCCGACAACCCCCAGACCCCCCTAGCATTTGTGATTCGGCCTACACATTAATTTAAACCAAGCTACGCCCCTGGCAGCTAGTGTAATTATGTAACATTTCATGATTGTGTGAAACAAAACTATTCAAAATACCAGTCTACATCTGTACCAGTGACATCCTTGTAGATCTGTAACTCTGATTTAAGCTAGAATGTGTCTGCTGGATGACATAAAACCTCGTCAGCAGCTTAGTGTGTACCTCTGGGACTCCTGAAGGCTGTAGATTTATGTTGTTTTGTTGGTGTCATTATGACTTTCTCCATGACTGCCACAGATTGTCGTCGCTCCAGCCTCGGATTGTCACCTTCAAACAAGTTCCGTCTCACCGCAACGATGTCTGAAAACAAGATAGCCACGAGATTTGACGAGAAAAACCTAAAGCAAACCGTTGATAAGCACACACAAAACTGTTATTTAAGGCCTATGGCTAGTGTGCTTGAACCAAGGCAGATAACTAACAGCAGAAATGTTGGAACAGTAGAAAGTTTGAATGTACCTGACTTGCGCTTGTTTTTTCGTGGTTTAGAAGACGGCTGAGTAGTTTTTGGAAGCTTGGTTTTCTTTTCCTGAAAGAAGGCCATGATACCATCAGATAACACGGAGCAATATCACAATATATAGAATTACAGCTTTTGTTTACAACAAAAACAGATGTCTGTCTGCTTGTATGGAAGTTGCAATCCCCCACAATATTTGCAGATTTTGAAACTGCTTCAGACAATCTACAGATTGGTCAGGTATAAATAAACCTTTGAGTTATACGAGTGTTGCTGTTAATTTTTAACCAATGCCCGGTAATAAATCCACTAAAATCACAGCCCACCTTATTTTTCACCTCCACTGGTTTCTTCATGACCACGATCTGCTTCTTGTTGCCGATGTCGGACAAACTCGGGTGCTGCACTAACTTCCTGGTCCTGTGACGAAACAACACAATTATTAACACCCTGATTGTGGGACTGATCACAAGTACTTGGGAACACCTAATCCCCAGCTATGAGAATCGTAGACAGAAATGAGCTGAGCATGAAGTCATGCAAACGGTGCCAGTTTGAGAGGGGAGTGAAGCAATGAATGATTTGGCAGTTCAGCATGGCTGGTTGTGACAAGTGAGGACTTAGAACAGTTTGAGAGGGGAGTGAACCAATGAATGATTTGGCAGTTCAGCATTGCTGGTTGTGACGAGTCAGGACTTTTAGAAGTTTTGTTCATTGAATACAAGGCACAGATTGATTGATTTATTTATTGCTTCACATGAGAGTTTGATATCACTGGTTGTGATGACAATTTGAGAGGAACAGTTTAGTTCAGTGAATACAAAGGATAGATTAATTGTTTATAATAATAATGAGTGAATTAATATTAAGTAGCAATCAAAAAAAATATGTTTTGTGCTCATATTGCACTTATTTATTGATTCACATCGCTGTGGAATCCTTTTATTATTCTATCGATCAAGGACTGTCACTCACCTGAGACTTCTCCTGGTCTGAGACTCCAGGACATCGGACTGAGAGTACGGATCTGGAAGACTTTCCTGGCTCTGGACAGACATGCTGAACACCGATGAGTCGGCACTTTTGTTCGGTGATGCGAACATCGCCAGGGATTCGGGAAGAGGCTGCATGAGTTCCTCGTACACACCTACTATGAGACGGGGTAGGGTGGCCGAGTAGCTGGAATAGCCAATGTACATCAAGTTCTATTGATACTGTAACCATCCGATTTTACCAGCAAATTACGGTTAAGGTTAGCAAAATCAACAGGGCTGCATTCAGGCTGCACTACGTATACTACTTCCGACTTAGTATACATTTTCTGACTTAGTAGGAAAATTGGTTTGCGCATGTGTCCAGTCCGTTCCCTTCATGCTTTGGGTTGTCCTGCATTTTCCTACAAAACACTACAGGTTCCAGACCCGTAGTGAAACGTAGTACTACATAGTACAGTCAACCCTCGGTATACCGCTACTTTGGGGGGTCCACGAAGTACCCCCAGCGTTATTGCATATAGCATTACATCGAAGGATCATAAAGCAGTATCACGACCCAGTCATAAACAGGGCCAAGAGTTACCCGTTCATAGAGCATGTCTGCGGAGATCGCTGTCATAAGTCACGGCTTGCAGTTAACAGTCACGCTTAGTTGAGTAGATGACTAGACATGCTTATGTATCAATCAGTCTACATACTTTGATCACAGCGTCATTTCTTACATCTCAATATTACGTGTACATTTCAAGGGAATCGTATTTAAAACAATCGACCACCATTTTGTTTGTATACTTCTGGCATTAAAATCTGGACAATTTACTCATAACACGTTTGAATGATCTCTGTGATTTTAGTGAAGAAAACGTGTTAACAATCACTTTGTCACTGAGGAAGTCGTAGTATGTTAAATCAAAACACAACGTATGATTATTTAATCGCATACTGAAGCCTATTGGATTTGTGAACATTTATCAGTCTTATTGACAAACAGCTGATTGTTTAACTAGGCCCCCGAGATTTTTTTCTTACTCAACTCAGAATCGTAGATCTACTCAAATCCTTGAGTACGTACTCAGTTGCGATTTTTGCCAAGTTGGTGGGCTACGAAACTCTGTGAGTACATGCTCAAGTGAGCACGGAGTCGAGTTTACAGTTGAGTACGTTGTTTTATGCGACACATATTTTTTTTCGGGGTCATTAGCAGCATTTTGGAACTCTTTGGTGTAATTAGAGACGTTGATATTCTTTAGATTGGACGTTGATATTCTTTAGATTGACATGTATGTAATACCTATTGTAGACTTCAATATATCTTTATTGCATGGTGTTTTCACATTGATTATTTGTGCTATAAAAAAAAAATCTCTTGTAGTTGTACTTATGCAGCAAATTCCAGAATTAAATTCTTTTTCCACTAGACCCATTTTTTGTTACCACGCACGTCAGCCAGCCCATGGTTGACCGAGCGGTTTAACCGAATGCGCGATGTAACGAAGGTAGTTATGTTGGGGGTTCACTGCATATATTTATGACCATTCTCATTTTGTCACGTTAAATTTGTATGCATTAAAGATAAACTCACCTTTAGTGAATAGTGAAGTCAATCAAGTTCCATGGAGTATTTATTGATTGAACTGCAAATTACATATTTATTCTATGTATTCTTGAGGCAGCAAAAGTCGAACAAGCATGTTATTTGAATAAACTGTATTCCAACTTGATTTAAATAATTAAACCAATTGAAATTTACTTTTTTATATTTTTTTCTTAAGCCACCAAAGTTAAATTAGGACTTTGATGAACTAGGGATGACAGTATTTTTTAAGTGATATTGGATGATTAGGCTCTGAAAAAAATACAATGAAACATTGCTCTAGATTATTCATTCTCTTAACAGTGTGAATTCTATCATTGTCATCATTAGAGTTAAAAACATGATAAATGATGAACCTTGAAAACTATTGCTTGCAGAGCTCTGCTATCATACTGGTAGTCTAATTTTTCAATGGATTTTTTTTTAATTCACTAATCATTTTTAGCAAATTGATTTAGTTTACTCTAACCTCTTTGCTTTGTACATTTTTTAAATGGTCATATTTCATATTTTATATATTGATGCGTATGAGTGAAATATTCCTGCTGTGACAATAACGCACTCACTATATAATTATGCAACATGATCAGCTGCAGTAATATATCTCAAGTATCACAAGCAATCCATATAAGCAAATAAAGGACCACACGCCACACTTCTACACATACCAGTAATTATAGCCTAAGCTTCATGGCATAATCTGTAGATTAGCCTTTTGTCATTGTATCAATTCCTCAGTGCCGTGATTGATGGAAGTGGTAGACTGTGTCGGGTTCGTCATATCGCGATGTAATGGGAATTGATTTGTTGTGCCAATCCACAATGGGAATTAGAATAGAATTGGTAGTCTTGTCTTTGATTTAAGATCAGCAACTGTTGGCATGGCAAGTCAACAATCATCATCTGGGGTATAGACATCTGGTATTCTTTTAGGATCAACTGATTTGTTTTTAACACTGCAGCTACGATGGTGACTCACAATTGCCTACGTGGAATTCATTTTAATCAATTGTATTGATGATTTGAGAAACTAATCAAGTGACCAACAACCCGTTATTTTCTTTTTCGACGAAAATCAAATGGGGACCATCATATTAACCAAGGATGATTCAATTCAGATATAGGCTAATTTTAAGCAAAACTTGCGTAACTAATTAATTGTATCGTAGAAGGTACTATGGCTGTTCACAAAACCTTTACCGATCGATCATTAATCTACCATCGAATTGGTTCCGAAAGCAATTGCTTCTAAATAACAGTCTTGTCAATGGACTCAATTGTCCTCAGTTGTCTTCAACCTATTTCAGACATGACCTATACACCTTCATCCATGAGCAGTTCTGTCCCTCGTAGCTGATTCAGATCTCCAGTTTATTCTGGTGTCAGTCGTTCATGCACCAGTTCAGCTGAATACCGACATCTGACGCTGTCCAATGTCCAATGTACGACATAGGGAAATAGAGGTGCTCGCATTGTCGATAGAAAGCAAGTCTACTTCCATGCCAGACTGGGCAAAACCTGTGTGTATGGTCATGAGGCATCATTACTCATATGTTCCTCGCTAGCGGAACATATCTCCAAGTCCTGGTTCACGAGTTATGTGGATATATTGTAATTTGACATATACTCAACAAAATAAATTAAGGGCCTGCAGATAGTTTGTAGGGAAGCTTTCTACCAAATTTCAAAACTTAGCTTCAGGAATCTGGTGTCATTCTTCTTCAAATACATCAGGAAGTTTTTGGAAGAGAACCTGGAACCTGTAGATGCTTGGAAATACTTTGTTGTTAAAATATTATTAAGCTATATTTATATGTCCAAAACAGCTGCTGACCTTTCATTAATTTTGTTGAGTATGCAATAATGCCAAAAACTCTTGGATAAATCGCCTCACCATGCTAATGTTAAGCTCTTTTGAGCAACCTGACTGGATCTCAGTGCTATATAAATAGATTATTATATATTATTATTTTCAATAGCCATATTTAGTATTATTCCTGCTCGTCGATATGTCATAAATATTGAAATGTTATACAAGGCTTAAAGAGGTCATGATTGTATCAGAAGGTTATTAATTCTTAATACTTTTGATGCCATCAATGTGTATAATCCTTGCGTGATTTCCAGACATTTGCTGAATTTTATTAGAACTTTGGTACCGTGTACTCAATAATATCGCTATGCATATTTGTATGCTAGGAAATTGCGAGTCATTTACTCAATCCATTACGCTAAGTACCGTATTGTATTAACATCGTAAAACCTTTTTTGTTGGTTGGGATTCATGTTGGGGAAACCATTCAAAATGTTCCACGCATTTGATGGTATTTATTAATGGTCCACCCGTCTGATGGATACAAGCAATTCATCAAGTGGCCTCTGTTTTGTCCTACACTGGCAGCCGTCCACATTTTGAGAGAACAATTCATGTCCTGTAAGCTGTTTACTTTGACCACAAGTGCTACGTGCTAAGCTTAGAGGACAATCTCTTTCTTGGTATTGATGTGAAGACAACTGGACACGACTGGCGTTGCCACTCAAATATTTCTGTGTGCCACCAGCATTGGAACTGGGATGTGGTGTTCTCCTTTTCGATACCAATGTTCTCCTTTCACTAATTATAGTATAGGTTCTGTGAACTCGAGTGGCGTACAATTCCTACCATTGTTATCTTCTGATGTAAATCTAAACAGAATTACTCACATACATACTTACCTAAACACCGTCCTAGTATTTACGAGGAAAGCTTCAATTTCCACAAGTCATCCAATTAGTTTGGTAGTGTTTCGTCTGTATTCTCATATGACATTGACGAATACAAATCCAATTTTCTATATTTTAGATGAGATCAAGTAAGTCAGGCGAACAGTAATTAAGTCAATGTACAAATCTAATTGCTAAGTTCATGGAATTTGTCGGCCATAGTTACATTTCGCATCCATTCAGAGTCAGTAAGCTTGAAATGACTGTTCCATAAAGTAAATGAGTTAGCTGTTGTATTTCGTCCTTTTTTTTCACCCTGATCTAAAATTTGAGTGTGACTGATTTGTGTACTAATTTGAAGGTTGAGACGTTATGCTCAATGCTGTCATATTGCAAAGTGCAATGGTTCCAGACATTTGAAGACTCGGTGGCACACGGTTACATTGTTGCCAATATCGAGCAAGTCTGTTCTTGTATTCGATACTTGCCAATCACTTACAAGTGAACTACGTGAGATGCTGCTACAGTTCAAATATATTCTCAGGGTGGTAGCGCAGTGGTAGAATGTTGGACTTCAGAGCCAAAGGTTCCAGGTTCAAATCCTGCCCTGGGGGCCGGCATCAATATACGCAAAAGTTATCTTTCGGACGCGATATTGATAGGATGCGCTGTCTGTAGAATGGCAATGCAGTTATCATCCTTGGTCTTGTCAGTACCAACTCACAGGTTTACTGCAACATTCATCGCTACGGATGTTGCGAGTTTCCTCCTGCCCTAAACTGACAAGCTGTGATATAAGTGAAATAATCTTGAAAGTGGCTCTAAACTCAAAAAAAATAAAAAATAAAAAAGGTTTCTCGGGAGTAATGTAATTTTTATGAATGCACATGATTATTTGAATTATTTACTATAAACTTATTCCTTGATCTTTGTAGCACTCTGAGCATACACCGTGTGCATGGAATATAGCACATTCTAAATTAAATACTCTTATTTTTATATTATTTAATATTATTATTATTATTTATTGTTATTTATTATTATTATTATTATTATTATTATTATTATTATTATTATTATTGTTACACTACTACTATTATTTAATATTATTTTGGGAGTTCCATTGGACAATTATTTTATGTCATTTGCATATGTCATAACATTTCTGTGTCATAATAGTATGTTGAAACATGTATTTTTGAAAATTATTTAGTCAGCAAATGTTTATAGCAGCAATTTATCCAAATCTATAACGGTACTGTAATTGTTACCTGTTTTAAAAAATATAAACAGTAAAAAAGATTACGACCAATTATGAACATGTAATATTGCGTGACAAGCGCTTCAGTGGAAAACGAACATGTCACAGGAAACTTAATTATTATCATATTGATTGTGTAGTTTGATCCCACACATTCTATCGATTTCTGAAATAGAATTGGACAATATTCAACTGTGGACAAAGTATTAGAATGTCTTACCCTGCAGCTATTGAAGTCTTAAATCTTACAATAACTGCATTGGTAAAGGAATCCGTTTCAGGGGAAATGCAAGCATTGTTGGCTTCTTGTGGTAACGTCTCATACCGCAGTAACTCGGTCTGGCTGCCCTGTGTATTGTCTCAGAATGGATAATGTAATTGCATTGTTCATCTTGTGGAGGCCATTTCCTCATCAGACCTGCCATATGCATGGTACACACTTCATTGAGCTGCCAACGTGGAACATATTACACTACGATGATAACAACACTAATGGTAACACATAACACACTATGATGGTAACACATATTACAGCATGATGGTAACACATAACACTACAAGGATAAGAACAGTCTAATGGTAACATAACACTACAATGGTAAAGGCATAACACTATGATGGTACTCGTCACGTATGGGTGAAAGATTCCCGCTGTGACGTAAAACAATAATTCACTCACTATGATAGTAACACTATGATGGTAACACATAACACTGCAATGGTAACACATTGGACTATGATGGTAACACATGGCACAATAATGACAACGCTACAATTATAATAGTACAATTGTAACACAACACTATGATTGTAACATGTAATTGTGATTGTAACATAACACAATGATGGTAACACATAACACTATTATACACCATAACACTACGATTGTAACACATAAGACTATAATTGTAACACGTAACACTACGATTGTAACACGTACCACTGTTTTTCAAGTCTGCTTGGGAGAAGTGCCATATATTGGTCATTGGTTATTGGATATATTTTGATCTTTGCCTCAGGACCTTGCCTCAGGACCTTGTATAAAGTGTCGCCCCAAATAGCACATGGCAATTGTTTGCAGAAGGAAATGTTTACAGACAATGTGTGTTTTATGTCACTTCTTCTTTTCAATCCAATCACTGTTTTTAGAAAGTCCAAACAAGTATTGGCTGTCTTGTCATGTTGAGGTGTATCTTACTAGTTCATCCTGAGAATACATTTTTTTCTCATTCTTTCTTTTTAGAGCATTTCCCTAATAGTTTGAAGGAAACATATGAACTTACATCATTATTGGTGTAAAAAAGTAATATGAAACTAATATTACCAGTATTCTAAATTCCTGCCTGACAACATAACTGTTACAGATGAGTATGTTTTAGTGTATATTTTAGCATGATTCATTACTTTTCACATTATGTTATTTTATTAAGTTTCTATTCTGAAAGGCTCAATTTAAATGCATATTATCACCGATTTTTATTGCCGCAATTGACCAAATACGAATTGGAAATGCAAAATATATTCATTTAGCGTACGTATCATCGCATTTCTGTCGCAAAAATGCCTTCCATGTATCTACGGCACAGGGAAATCCCTTGCAAATCGCTACACCAAATAATGCAAATAGCGTATATATTTGCTGTGAGGAGCTTCTCGCAGCGACGTTGAACATCACTTCAATCACATGCACTGCTGAGGAGCCTGATAATGTATATACTTTGTGCATAGCTATAAATATAAAAAAGATTATTGAAAAGTGGGATATGCTGAAAATGTAGCTAGTTTGCCAATATACTTGTGTAGACATATCAAATGTACATGCTTTCAGATAAAAATACGTTTGACCATGAAATATGTAAACAAACCCGTGCTATTATGCCTTTAAAATAAAAAATAATTTAAACGAAGAAGGAAATTACATCTTATGACAGTGCATAAAAGATGACAAATTCAGTAGAATTATCCCCATTACAATGTAGCATACACATTATTTAATGGCAATAACAACAACAAAAATATTTTATATTCTTTGTGGATGACAATAGCGAGAGAAGAACAATCCACTGTAGCTTTTCATGATCTGTTGAAATAAACTGCAGCAAAATGATGACGTTAACACTGCTAGTAATTTAAAATAACATATGCACGGACTTTGAAGTGAACGTTTGAACAGACGAGTATGCATGGGATTCCCATTGAATAATCCTAAGACACAAACACATTTGAAACTGATCGTTTTCAGTCTGCTACTCGTGTCTTTGATGTTCTGCGATAAGGAGTCTTGATGCAGACGGTTCCCTTTGGTCCTCATGTAACACAAGCAATCTTTACCATCAGGTTTCACACATAGAAATTTGAGGGCAAACGTACCAAAAGTGGATTTATTGGGCATGTCATGCATAGTAAAACTGAAAGTAGAATTTACCATTTAATCAATTTTAAAGATATTCGAAGCGTTTTTTATTCCCTTTTTTTCTTTCTTTTTTTCTTCTTATTTAAAAGAAAAATACTAATTTGAGATCTTATTACCAAAATTGTTGGTATGTAAATGCATTATGTTATGTTTTTAAGGTGGGTTTATGGTGTGCCTACTTGTCTGCCTACCTGGCCAGTATGCATTTGATAAAATCCTTGGAAATATACCATAGCACTTTCAACTGCAAATATTCAGAGCCTTTCATGTAGAAGGTCTAAACTACAGAAAAGATAAATAAGTATAACCAATTTTAGTTCTTTTATAATTTTTAATGTTCTCTAATTGATTGACAATGGAGTCTATTATCAACTATATTTTCCACTATATATTTATGCAGGTCATATCTTCAGTATTACGAGAGTTAAATGGACATTTACTTCATGTTCAAAGACCTTCCTCAACACAAACTGACAGCATGGTGCGGCGGCCACTGGACTTCATTTGACAATGACATGTATGGATAGACCTTCCATTTTGCTAGACATTAACACAGCTTGATCTGGATACGAGAGTCCGCAAGCTGTGTCTTACTTGTTACTCTTAAGGCTTGCTCACACAGGTCGATCGGTCGTACGATGAGTCTAGTTCAATTGGTCGTATGAGTAGAACATGTTATAGTCATACAATCTCTGTCATTGCGAATCGCATCACATGTTATCTCACACGGGGTGATTTGACGAATCGTTACAACCGATCGACCTGTGTGAGTCCATCTTTAGTCCAAGTGTAACCTGAGAACTCCAGCGCAGTTCTTTGTTAAGACCAATGTAATGTCATCTGTCATACTTACCGCTGTGAGGAGCAGGGATAAATAATATTTGATTGGCAGGCATTTTTTCCATTTTGCTTAACAGGATGTTTAGACTACCAGACCAATATTTTGTAGATTTATTATAGTTGTACCACAAAATAAATTGATACAGTATAATCAGTTTCCAAAACAAATAAAACACAAAAATGTGATGAAATATATTTATTTAGTAAAGGAACATATTAAATATATATAAAAACCTTTAGAGATAGGAAAACATCAACGGTAAATGATCCAATATGGTAGTCGACATCGGCATTCATAACCGCACGGTGACACTTTAAGTTAGCTAAAAAATTAGGCAATATAGGTTTCATGAGTACAAGATAATATAGTTTACCTGGTTATGTTTGTAAAAACAAACTAATTGGATTACTAATAGTCGTCCTATCTATCAACCAAAGTAGAATTATCTTGTTTACCTATGCAATATAACGGACTGGTCTAGTGGTCTTAGAACTTCCTGTTTTCGTGCCAAGAAGGTATTTACTATACACGTGCAACTAGTTATTGTTGATA
>JAUTBT010000664.1:0-11109 GCA_032361225.1 Lepetodrilus schrolli | reverse complement strand
ATGCTGAGCGCCAAGCAGGGGAACAACAAGTACCATCTTTTAACGTCTTTTGGTATGACGCGACCGGGGATTGAACCTGCGCTTTCTTTCAACGCTTCTTTCACGTATATCACGGCATGTCAGTTTAGGGCAGGAGGAAACCCGCAACATCTGTAGCGCTGAATGTTGCAGTAAACCTGTGAGCACCAGCCGGTACTGACAAGACCAAGGATGACAAGACTTCATTGCCACTCTATAGACAGCGCATTCTATCAATATCGCATCGGAAAGGTAACTTTCGCGAACATTGATGCCGGGACCCCCGGTGCGAAATTTGAACCTGGAACCATTGGCTCCGAAGTCCAACTTTATACCACTGTGCTACCACCCGCCAATAATATTTAATACTAGTGGCACCGATGTCATATTGATTCATAGTATTTCTAAAGAGAACATTTAGACATGAATTCTGAATGACTTTCAGGATTAGCCTTTTATCAAGTGCTATGTCATTGGGATATTTTTATTTCATCATAATTCAGCCAATTCCATAGCCGTAGCAGCAGTCTCAAGTGAGACTTGACGTAGATTAATCTGACAGGTAAGAGTGTTGACATTCTACTAGATTTCACATCGTATTACAATTCATGAACTCGGAAAGTTCAATCTGTCTGTAACCCGGAGACCAGTTTCATTTGTCTGGCCGACAATGGATCCAAAGTCTGTAAGCCTACTATTGTAATGTGTGAAAGAGACTGGAAATTAATTTTACAAATCACATTTTTAATTTCACATCTATCATTGTGAATTCTTCAAATATCAATTTAAAATATATTTGTTTATTGTGTTAACAACCTGTTAAATATGTATTTGTTATAAATCTTGTACTTTAGTCTTGAAAATTGCAAAATCCTATCAGAATTTAAATGAGATACATAGAAGTATAATACAGACTATAGTTTTCATGGTACATGTATAACTACAAATGGCTTCCCTAGAAATGCACATGCCTTAAGTGCGTATTGGGATGGGGACCGTATCAAAATGTTATGTGTCATCACTGGAGTCTGTGTTGTTCAGATGGATAATGATTGGATCAACCTTACTGTTGTGGACTTTGGGAATAGTAGTCAACTAACATCAAAGCAATTTAATACTGCATACTTTTCAATTGTTTTAATTATCCACTTTCTCATTTAAACTATTGCTGTAAATACATATAACAAATGTCACTGTGTGGTGCAAATTTGTCACTGAAATTAAAAGATAATATTTAGAGAGATTATTTGCATATATTATAATCTGTTTTAATGAATACCTGTTTGGACTTGGTTAAGCCGAAATCTAGCAAACATTCTTCAATTTTCCTTCAGTAATGTAATTGATTAACTTCTCCATGCTGAAGGCAACCGGAGATGCCCTAAAGAGCTGTGTCTGTGCCTAATTCAGCAGGGAGAAGGTTAAATGAATAGTGAATTTAATTTGATTAAATGCTAGGTTGGTAGTACTTCTAGATGCCATACTTTGGATATGCATTAGAAAAATAATTTCTATTCTATTTCTATCATTACTATGGTGGTAGTACTATAATAATAATGCGAACATATATTCTGTGCCAATTCCATGCTCTAAAGCTTGCTCATAGTGCTACATTATTACACCATGTCAATGGATCACTGTGCACTAATTTTCACCTTCTCAACTCCCTGGGAGTATATAACCCAAACTATCATTGATGATTCCATTTTACTGGGCTCCCATTCACAGGTGGGTGGATTGGAGCAGTGTGGATTTTTACACAAGAGTGCTACGCAATAGCATCAACTAGCTGCAATCAGAGACCTGGAGATCTGGATTATGGTGCAGCTAGCTACTAAACCATGAGACCACCTTTCTTTCTGTATAAGTATAACAGGCCTCAAAGTTAAAGCATTTTTCAAGGAGCTATTTGGCTCCTGCAGATCCAGAAACACTTAACATAAGTGAAATACTGGTCGCCAAATGCAAAATTAGGTCGCCATGTCTCCCAAATTAGTCGCTAAATTTAGCCCTGCATCAGTCTTGGTTTCTGTGTCTATCGGAATGATTACGTTGTGAACAGGCATATGTAATATCACTGAAACATGGCAAGAAATGGCAAACAAAACAGACAATGATTGATGTGCATTTAAATATGACAAATTAATTTAACTCTGCATGCTGGAGGCAACCAGAGATACCCTAAAGAGTTGTTTCTCTTTTATGAGTGATTTGTTTTTCTTTTGAGTTTCATAATGAAAAGACAATACTCATTCAGATAGTGATCGGTACTTTGTGCCCAAATCAACAAATATTCAGAACATATTCAATCTTCATTATGGAGGACTGTCCATGGCATCAGATAGAATGAGTAGAATCTATGATATTGTATCTCAGTGAGTATGATTTCTGATTGAATAATTTTGAATAATCTCAAAATCATATTGATGTTAAGTATTGTGATTCTCGACTGTATCATGACTGAAAAATCCATTTTTGTCAAAACAGTAATGTTAATATTTTTTTCCCCCCAATGTTTAAAAGAAATACGTTAATTTCTCTTGTTAAATTTATTACTGTGTTGGAATAGACAGGAGCAATACATTAATTGGACAGAAATACCACCATAATGGCAGCAAGACGTGTCAATTAACTAGACCCCCACATTCCATCTTTTTCCTAACAAGGATAGAAGTGTCTCTTTCATCTTGTGTCCTTCCGATGTAAGCTCCCCAGATTATAATCAATTGTATTGCTACTATTTTCGGACGTGCAGTTTTGGGAACTATCACTGTTGTATGTAGTACATATCCAGTGTCCACCGTTTAATGTGAAGACGAGCACCCTGCGCATCTATTATCTATTAAGTCGCCGCTTGAAGAAGTCTGGGACCGATTGTGACAATTGCACCAGTCGGCAGTCATTGCTTAGTGAATTAGGCAGATTATGATGGTGGCATGTGACTGACGGTGCGTCTCACTTTCAAGGACCCAACAATTCAGATTGTAGCTAATGGTGTGTTCATTCTAGAAAATACAATTTTCAGATTATGATGGAGGCATATCAATGGTGTGTTCATTCTAGAAAATACAATTTTCAGATTATGATGGAAGCATATCGATGGTGTGTTCATTCTAGAAAATACAATGTTCAGATTATGATGGAGGCATATCGATGGTGTGTTCATTCTAGAAAATACAATGTTCAGATTTTAATGGTTGCATAATGCTGATGGTGTGTTCTTACTTTCAGGGAACCAAATGTTCAGATAGTGATGAAGGCATATAGCTGATAGCGTATTCTCACTTTCCCAAGATCCCAATGTTTAGGTTATAATGGAGGCATTGCACTAATGGTGTGTTCTAACTTTCTAGAAAATACTACGTTCAGATTATGACTGATGGTGTGTCCTCACTTTCCAGAGATCCAAATGTTCAGAAGATGCAACAAAGACAGGAAGAGATGAGACGAGTGAGAGAAGAAATCGAACGTCAACAGGAAGAAGAGTATACCAAGCAGGACCATGAAAAAGGTGAATATAAATTTTATTGTGAAACGCATCTTGAAAATTGTTTAATATATTTTTGTTATGTTGATCAATTTCTTCTGTGTTCATTGCATTAATTTTGAATTCTTTATTTCAGAATTATCAGCTTGAGAAAAAAATATTGATTGTGTCTATTTTAGGTTCTTGGAAAAAGAATTACCATATCTGCCTATATTAACTGTCTTTTTGAGTAAATTTGAATAAAATATATAAATTATTGTAATTTAATGAAATTTTCTTTAAGTGAATTTTTATCCTCACATTGGATTTGGCTAGGAAATGTTAACTATGTTGCCTAAGCTAAACTTAGATGTGGTTTAATCCAGAGTAGATTGGGACACAGCAGACTGTGGCTAGACAAAGCGCATCCACAGCAAGGTTATTGGTGGTGAAAGCAGTCTAGCTGTGACCCAGAGCATATGGGCATCTAGCTTAACACCTTTCCAATCCTTCAGAGACTAATCTTGTTTCCAGGAGCAAAGCCTTCTGTAACAATATTACCTGTATCGTTTTAGAAGTTCTATGTGTTGTCCTGCCTTTATGCGTTCTAAGATGAATGTTAAGAATGACCCCATTAGGAAATGTCAAAGTGTGTATGGTGTACTTAATTTAAAATCTATACTATTTTGTGTTGGGAATATGAGATTGCATGCTTAAAAAAAAAATTGTATGACAATGGTAACAATTTTTTTTTCCTTACTGCAAATTTCTTTCTTTTTAGAAGATGTTTTTGTTGTAGATTTGAAATAATTTTCTACATTAAAACCACTAGTATCATTAATTTGATCTATTAGGAAACCATGATCTACCATCAAGTATTAAGTGCCTTCATCACAATAATTATTCCTCAATGTTTGAATTGCAAGTACAGACTGAGGATTAGTGATACATAAATTTCAAGCTCAGCTGCTGGTGAGGAAACCTGCAACAGCTGTACATGGAGAGTTGTCTTGCAGTAAACCTGCAAGCACCGGCTGGTACCAAATAACCATGGATGGTATCTGGCACGGAAGAGGTGCCGACATGATTCTGTCATGACCTGTTCTGATGCTGCCATGTCCCCAAGGCTGGTACTAAGTCGAGATGACCTGGATCTGGATTTGTGAATTAGGCCCTTGTGGTTCTTCTTGTAGAGATTCTGTCCACACTGTGATGGATGGATGATAGGACAAGAGAATGTCATCTAACCCACTCTCGGGACCAGTTCCTTTCTGATGTAGTCATCACTACCAGCCTGTGCTTCAGGTTACTGCAGCACTATGTGATACAGGTGTAGCAGGTTTTGTGCTACTGTCAACTGACAAGCTGTCTAGATGATCTTCTTTATAGGGTACTCTTGTACCACAATGTATGGCAAAAGAGAATATAGATAATGATGATGATGATGATGATGATGATGATGGTGGTGGTGCAATATGAGTGAAATAATCTTGAGAACAGCTCTAAACACCAACATGTATTTAACCATAACCATTGCATTTGAGTGGTAGTACAATGGTAGAACGTTTGGACTTCAGAGCCAATGGCCCTGCATTCAAATCCTGTCACAGGAGCCTGGCATCAATGTTCGTGAAAGTTACATTTCACGATAGGATGCGCTGTCTGTACTGAGACAATGCAGTTATCATCCTTGGTCTGTCAGTACCAGCCGGTGTTCACAGGTTTACTGCAACTTTCAGCGCTACGGATGTTGCAGGTTTCATCCTGCCCTAAACTGACAAGCCGTGATATAAGTGAAAGAATCTTGAAAGCGGCTGTAAACCCAATTAAAACAAAATAACGAAAGTAAATCACTGGTGATTAAATTCACTGACCAAATTCGCTGATCAAATTCACTATTTAGTTTATGTTTTGTCCAGAAGATGGTGAGGAATCCAGTAAATCTGATGAGCCAGGTAATCCCAGTATTAATGTGGAGAAGGAGAGTGAGAGTGATGGTCAGGGGTCACCAGAAAGGGTCAGAGTTCAACCTCCATCTTTTGCGGGCAAGTGTTGCATCCACTCATCCCTGCTTGCAAAACAATACTCCCAACTAACATTGCTTCAATCAAGGAATAGAAATTAATAAAAAGTTGCATATTCAACTATTTGGACAGATTTTCTTTTTTTGGTGGAAGATATTTATGTTTGTTGGCTCTGGTAGAATTGAAATTCCTTCATTGTGTGGTTGTGGATATTAATTTTTTTCTTTTCTTTTTGTGCATGCAATTTAAATGGTCATTCAATATGCAACTTAATAATAGGCTCTTAAACTAACAGTAACAATAACAATTTTATGCTTTTAAACATACAGTCCCAAATTTAACAAGTTAAAGGCATACAATCACACCAGTTTGATATCTTTCACTGCAGCATTTTGTGTGTGCATGTTGCTTTAAATACATCTATGTTAATGTGACATATGAAACTTTATTGACGCTGAAAATGGAAGATCAGCTACATTCTTGACATATTATACCTGGCCTACCATTCATTGCATTCTATGGTGGTTAGATTTTCTATTTATTTGAATGAATCAGTTGTGTAATCAGAGAATAATTATTGACCAAAAAGTAGTTTGTGTATCTTTGATTGTAGGCCTTTAACATGTTTCACGTTAAAATATATTTATTTACATAGATTTATATTGAATTTGATAATTTCATGACTAATTAAATTTGTAGGTTTACCATTTGCTTATAGGCCAAGAATGTCAGTCTAATGACTTGTATATATTTATTTACCTAGGAAATATGTTTAGATCTGCTTGTACTAGTAGTAGTTCTAGAGTGAATCTGACAGTATGATAACTTTCATATCTATTTACCAAGGAAAATTGCTTATATTATTGATGGAAACTGTAACGTTAACCAATATGTTGCTCAAGTGCCCCATAGCCCTAAGCCTGACGTCGACCTCAATAATTCAAATTACATTCATCATTTCCTACCGATCCAGACAACTTGTGTGGGTGTCTCGAGTCCATAGTGCCCTCTAATGCCCACAGTCACATCCATAATGCCACAAATCACATTTATAATGCCCCAAGTCACACGTGCAATGATTAATTGCATAGCTTGGTGACAGTCATTATTTATGCACCGAAACTGAAGCTAAATTGGCACTGTTCGTTATTATATAAGATCAATCATTTTAGTATATTATTACTCAGATTTATTCGATTTGATGGAAAGAATGGGAGCGGCATCTTTGATTGCAGTTAGTATAATATATTTTTGTTGGTACTTTTGAGTTAATGGTTATCTGTTTGTCTTTTGTATCAGATATGAAAAGTCTTTTCCAGGGTAACTGTATGAATGCACAGTTATTAAATATATTTATCTATTTATACTATTGGTGTCTATATATACTCAACAAAATTAATTAAGGGCCGGCAGATAATTTGTGTGGAAGCTTTCTACCAAATTTCCGAACTCGTCTTGAAGAATCTGGTGCCATTCTTCTTCCAATGCATCTACAATTTCTTGAAGAGTACCTGGAGACATTTGGTCGTCGTTGTTAAGATAAAATTAAGCTAAATTTACATGTCCAGAAAGGCTACTGTCCTTTAATTAATTTTGTTGAGTATATATTGCTAGGTAATTTTAACCGCTCTGTTATTTCAACTATAAGTTAAGTATTTTTTCATCATCATATCTGCATTTTATATTGTAAATAATAACAACAAGTGAATCAACAAATTTGAAGCTTCAAGTTTGTGTATGTTTATTATTTGAGCAATTAGCTGGACATTATATTAACATATTCCTCTGCCAGTCAGTTCCATAGAATATATTTTTATGTTATTGTGATTTCATCGTCAAAAGTTAATTGTTCAAATGTTCTTTATTGACACACTACAGAAGTAATAATGTTATGCTGTTGTTATTCACTACAAATATATTCCATGGATAGCTGCTGCAAGTGGCTTTAAGCACTATGACAAATATAATGACATCATCAAATTTGTAAGTCTTTGATAGTACATATATTAGTTGCCAGCGTGATTTCCAGGGTGTGCAGGTTTTTAGTATAGTACTACTTTTATCAGAACGCCTCAACCAATCAAATCACTAGAATTTTTGAATATTTTGGAAAACAACAGGTACACAAACATTACTTTGTAGAAAAACATGATAATTACAATATGCACAGCCTACATATAAATTGCAAATTATACCCATATTTTAATAAATCTATATTTATTATTCATACCTACTTGTCTTCGGGTGGATTTCCACTATAAGCATGTAACACTGTGTAACTGCTAACTTAGTTATGTGTAACAGCATGCTGGTTATGGGAATAGTATACACTGTAGAGTAAGTTACCAGGCTCTGAGCTTATGAAAACCTTTTGAGTACCGTAATTACCCTAATAATTCGAACCATCTAATAGTTCGAACACCTAAATTAATTGCCAAAAATAATTTTTTCCATAACAATACGAACATGACCAATCTTTTTTAATTGTTATTTTATGATTAATCGAACACAATAATTCTTTTCAAAACTATTTTTTAAATATATATTTTGGGGGGTTACAATCCTTATTTATTTATTTACCATTTCATTTACAACCATATTTTGTACTTTTATTTGGATGTCCCTAATTGTTTTTTTTCTTCTAATAATTCAAATAGCTACAACTTTAACTATTTCCTCCTGTTCGAATTATTTGGGTAATTACGGTACTATTTCGTACTCAGAAAGATTGGTAACATCTGTGCCAGGTTACAGTTACCATTCCATGGTAACTGTGATCTGCCGAAACATCTAGGATAATCATATCTCTTAACTTTGTTATAGATTTCACGTCTGAAGTTCATTTTCTGATTAATAGATGCCCATGTAATTTTTATTATTAAGATTTTCATTAATTTAGTTAGTATGCAGGAAAATCAGCAATGACAGTCTGAATATTTATCCATATTTAATACTATCTCTCTATAAGCTTAATATTATTCATGCAACAAATGTCTATATAATATATATGTGGTATATTTTTGTTGGATATCAGCATTCAACTTTCAGCACCTGTGGCACACCAAGGCTGTAATTTTTAACCCTATCCCTGCTGAAGGCAACCAGAGATGCCTTAAAGAGCTGTGCCTAATCCAGCAGGGAGAGGATCAATATGAATTTGAACCTTGTACATATAAAATGTATGTTTTCTGTGTTGTTTGGAAATCAATACTCTCAATATGTGGGTTTTGACTTCAGAGTATCAATGTCAAATTATATGTGGTATGCTGCCCGAGGTTGCAGTCTTCAGTGAGGTTTCTTGCCATGTTCGAACGAGCTTCTCAACTGCAATTTCTTTCTTGACAGTTTATGAGATGGATGATGAAAAAGATGGCCTGCTGGATAATCAGTACACAAACAGCAATGGGAAGGCCTATCAGGCACCCAAAGGTAACTGATATCTGGGGGCAGTTATCTCCCCTTTCAGCCTCCATGATGGCAGCCATCTTTGAAATGGTGGAGGTGGTGGTGGTTTTGCTTTGGGTGCCATGTCGTGTCTAAGGCGATGGTTGTGGTACACATGTTTTCTTTTCAGCAGAAAGGTACATGCAGACTATGAGGTGCAGAGCGGCTGGTTTTATCATTCAAGGGGTTTTGTTTTGACCACAGTTGTAATAATCATGTCTCGGTGCACTGATGATCAGATTGAGTCATATTGTCATCAGTTTTGAGATTTGGTTCATGATAGAGTTTACAAAACTGAATTTGGCATGACTTTTTGGTAGTAAATCAAAACAAGATAATCAGAGCCACTTTCAATAAATACATAAAATTGGCGGGTTGGGGTGGGTTGGGATGTAGAGTGTCTCACCCCACCATTTATTTATATTACCCTTTCATGTTTTTTTCTCTCTCCATTTTGACAATGTATTGAAATATAAATAAATTAAGAAATTTAAACTTCAAAAGAATATACCCTCTACTCTTAAGTAAGGAAATTTCATTCTTGTATGTTTGTGTTGTGGAAAAGTCAATATCAAGTTTTGGCAATATCTATCATGGCAGCTGCTGGTCACTGAGATGGGTTGTCACCGTATATACTTGCCACTAACATTCCGCTGACATTATACTGCTCTCTCCTTCCACAGGGCTACGGTCCACCGGTAGGCCATGTGTGTATACATCTCTGGCTGTAGTCGTAGTCTTCATTATACAGTGTCTGTGTAAAGCACTCTATAACATATCCATATACTCTGTCACTCAAACTGTCAATCAAACTGTCGACACCTTGCCTCCACGTTTCTTTTCATTGATTAGCAGAGAAAGAGTCAACTTTTGTTTTGAGGCAATTATTCCATCTGATATTATCGTCGCGTATGGGTGAAAGATTCCTGCTGCGATGTAAAACAATAACTCACTCATCTGTTATTTCTTTTTTTTAATAAAGTAAATAAATAAAAAGATTGCCAGTTTTGCACTCTATAATTGTCTATAATAATAATAAAAAATAATAATTATAAATATACAGGTCCACTATTAAATAATTATCAATACAGATACATGTTGTCTTAGATCCATTTAGGAGCGAAATATATTAAAGATTTGTAGAAATATTCTACATGATGATAAATATAAATTACCTAAAATTCCACTAGTCCTCGGAATATCTTAAGCATTTAGTGTTTTCACTTGAACAACAAGGCTAGTGTGAATTTCACTGACTAACTTTCGACCAGTTACGATTTCACTAGCTGATCCATTTCCAACGGACTAAATGAACAACAATATCACTGATTTAATCATTCTAAAGAAAATAATAATTCTGAATTTATTAGTCAATTATTCCTGTATAATGTAGAAATAATTTTGGTAATATCCTGTTTACTTGACTTTCATTTTCTTATCAAAATATCGAATAAATGATAGTAGAATTTGGAAATGTAAACAGACCACTATATTTTGTGTTTCAAGAGAAGATATCCATGACCCCAAAAATAAATATACCGTAATTGAATATTGAATATGAAATCTTATTCATTAGTTTTTATGTAATATGGTGTATTAATTCCCATAATTTAATTAATTTCTTTTTATTGGCAAACAGTATTGAGGGCAATATATCTCTTGCCATTTTCATTGATCATAGCGTACTATTTATTGGACAAAGGAAATGACTACCTTTAATTATCAGAAGTAACATCATGTTTATCATGGTTGTTTTAGATAATCGCTGATATGCTAGTAATGTTATTGTAACCTGAGTATTAATAGTAGCAACCTTTCCTCGTAGTGGTAAAAATATTCTCTGTATATTATGTTTGTTAATATATATATATATATATTTTTTTCTTAAATTGTAATTAAATAAATAATAGTGCTTTAAGAAAAATAGAATAAAATAAAGTAAAAATTCATTCAGCTACTAGTAGTACCGTAACAACTTTAATTGAACTGTGATATATTCAGCATCCTACATCCAAGATATATACTCACTTTTCCCTACATATATAATCAAGAGTATATTCCTACTAATGTTCCTGTGTCATGTCCCGGGGGGGGGGGGGGGGGGGGGGGGGGGGGGGGGGGGGGGGGCGGGGGGGGGGGGGGGGGGGGGGGGGGGTG
>JAUTBT010000663.1:0-11111 GCA_032361225.1 Lepetodrilus schrolli | reverse complement strand
TGGTACTGACAAGACCAAGGATGATAACTGCATTGCCACTCTACAGACATCGCATCATATCAATATCGCGTCAGAAATGTAACTTTCGCGAACATTGATGCCGGGCCCCCTGGGTGTGATTTGAACCTGGAACCTTTGGCTCCGAAGTCCAAATGTTCTACCACTGCGCTACCCCCTATATATATATATGTATTCATATGAATAAATTACAAAGTATACTGACTTGCGCTAACGTAACAACGTCATTATTCTTCCAGGTGAATATAGGAACAACCAATGCGAGCGAGTTAACTGCATCCCCTGCGACCGAAGGTACGGACGTTGCCGAGGAAAGCCGAGTGGAATCTACCCGTTCCACACGGACAGATGGACCCCAACATTCGTCACCTGCTACGACCAGAGGAACATCGCCCAGGACGACTGCCAGGAGCCCACTCCAATCTTCTCACCGGAAGTATACGACTGCGTGTCTTTGTTCGAGGTTCCCAAAACAAACGGAGGTCTTCGACCAGACTGCGGCTTCAGACCAGATGGTTACTTCCCGGACGAGCAGGGCAGATGCGGAATCTTCTTCGAATGCCGTGACGGAGAGTTCGAGGGCTACGACGAATGTCCTGCGGGGAAGGTCTTCGATCCGATCAGTCTCAAGTGCGAATCTATGGAGATTGCTTCCCCTCCTTGCGGAGGCGGGAAGAAGCCTCAATGCTACAACCGGGATGATGGCTTCCACGCGGATCCTTTCGGAAGATGCACCTACTACTTTGAATGCAGAAATAAGAAATTCATCAGATATAAGACCTGCGATTTCGGCTCTTTCGATCCTGTTAGACAAGACTGCATCATTCCTACGGAACTCATCCCAAGACCGTGCGGGCTCCTTCCAAATCCTTGCGAGAAGAAGTCATCGGGATTCCATGCAGACACCAAAACGGGTTGCCGAAGCTATTTTGAGTGTCATGAGGGCATTCTCATCAGGAACGGCACGTGCTCTGCGAATCAGGTCTTCAGTAGTGTAAACGGCAGGTGTGATAGGAAGGAAAACGCGGGGGAACCGTGCGGACTCGCGCCATCGTGCGCCAACAGAAAGGACGGGAAGTATTCTGCTCTGTTGAAGGGCTGCAGCTTTTACTATGAATGTTCCAATGGAAAGTTCACGGGATTCAAGCAGTGTTCCTATTCAAAAGGAGGGTTCTTCTTCAACGAGAAGACTGGGCGGTGTGACTTCCCTCAGAATATATGTCCACCCTGTGGCTACAAATGGTGGGGATGGTAAGTTGCAGCACGGCAATTTTCTCGGTTCCAGGTAAACTAATGTGTAACCATGATAGGCTAAAGGTCTAGCAATTAACACAACACAAAGGTAACACATTTAATATATGTTCTCGTGAATATAATTACATGCGTATCAAATTTTAGTATGTAAATGATCACAAGCGCAATAGCTAACAATTGTTCGCGTGAACACAATTACACAAACGTTAAATTTTAGTATATAATTGGTCACAAGCTCATCGACTAATATCTAGCCATCCTAAGATAAAATGACTATTTCCTAATTAATATCATTCAATAATAGTGTTATAGAGAATGACATAGTGGCATTTTAAAAGGTTAATATCTATCCTATCAATTCTGTTATGGATTTGTATATTGGAAGTATATTGGAAGGTTAGATACAGTTTAATTTCATAACTAAAACTGTGACATCCTATTTATAATAATGACAATGTTTTAGCGCAGCACCCGATTTCCTGAAGAATCAGTGACTATAAGTATGCACATTCAATTGATTACTTTGGCGCCCATTTCACACCGCATCAACATAACAATGATGTACTTAACTAGGTATCTCGTAGAATTATGTAGGTATCTAGTAGACCCTGCAAACACAAAACGTTATATAACGTTATTAATACGTTGTAATAACGTCATAACGTTGATACAACGTTATTATAACGTTGTGATACAACGTAAATTATAGCGTTGTAATAACGTCATAACGTTGATACAACGTTATAATAACGTTATATAACGCTGTGTGTTTGCCGGGGTAGTATGACTTGTCGATAACAAGATTTATTTTCAGGCACGAAACATATACATGATTTATTATTAATTACCATTAGCCATTAGTAAAACAAGTAAAATTCTAAATGTGAGCTAGTCATATATTGGTACAGAATAAAGTAGATACTAGATAGATAAACATGGTATCGAGTACCAAAAGAAGAAAATGAAGAACAAGCGTCAGGTAAACAGGTATATAGTTTAGTAGAGAACGTTCGAATACAACATTTAGAATAGACATTTAGAATAGACATTTAGTTGAATCCAGTCAGCATGCGCATGAGACGTTCTAAGAAATTGCCAGCTATTTAAAATCAATATTTCAATATTTATTACTGAATTAGTCATATGTAGTATAGACACTTTCACATTTTCCATTTTATTGAATTTCACAGATTATACCAAGAGGCGGCGATGGATGTGCCAAATATTATATAAAACTACATGCATTATTATGTAATATAATGATGTATTGCTAATGTATTCACATCAACACAGTTCACTGCTGGTAGGAAATCCACATTAGCCAGCATCTGAAACGTTATGTTGTAACGATGATTTCAACCTGTTTTGTTAGGCATAACTTTTGAAGCGGATAAGGCATAAAACAGTACCCTGTCTGAGTATATAACACATTCAACAATGTACATTTAAAACGGCTTTTATAAATTTAAGTTACCACAAACTAAATATCTCATCGAAGATTAATTTAATAAGAAATGTATACATTACTATATGATAATTGATATATGAATTGTTTAATAATACAAAAGAAATTCGCAAATATAACTCTAGGCATAACAGGTTTTCCGGAATAAAACTTTATATTTTTACTTTATGGACGTAATGAAGTTGATGAGTCCACAGGATTGCACATCTTCTGAAACATATTTCCACTGTTTCCTTCAAAACGGCCAATGACTGGTGTTAAGTAGGCAATCACAGTAAAACTAGGTGTCATAGGTAACGTTTCACGAAGCTCTCATATCTACTACGAGACCATAAGCGCTCTAGTAGCATTCTCTTATACATTGGGATCGTGAACTTACGAGAGCTTCGTGAAACGATACCTTTTTTATTTTTTATTTTTTATTTTTTAATTGGGGTTTAGATCCGCTTTCAAGATTATTTCACTTATATCACGACTTGTTGTCATGTTTACGGCAGGATGACACCCGCAACATCCGTAGCGCTGAACGTTGCAGTAAACCTGCGAGCACCTGCTGGTACTGACAAGACCAAGGATGATAACTGCATTGCCACTCTACAGACAGTGCATCCTATCATTCGCGTCAGATAAGTAACTTTAGCGAACATTGATGCCGGGCTCCCAAGGCGGGATTTGAACCTGAAACCTTTGGCTCCAAAGTCCAACGTTCTATCACCGCGCTACCACCCGCCCCGTATACCTTGTTCCAGAATCACCTCGGGTATCCTGGGTTATTTTTGAGCATCCACGTTAGCTGTGAATGACCGTTTGTTTCAGAGGACCAGGATTGCGACGGCATCGTGGAACGGTGCTAACTCTACTTATTCTTCTGATTTCAGTTCGCAGACAAGCTCATACCGGTAACACCGTCTCCGTGGCAACCAGAGAGAATGTGATAAAGACAGTGGAATGAATGAATGAATGGATGAATGTGTACTCTGTGTATGGACGGACTCGTGCGTGCCCGCGTGTGTAAACCATGTACATATATATGTGTATTAATAATCACAGTCAAAATATATACCTATCCAGTGTATATATATATTTGGGTAAGTGTACATATTTTCAGTAAACATTTATGTCATATGTCATATGTATTTGTTGCGCACAGTTACAAAACTACGTAACACATATAATAGAAGATGAACTCAAAGGTAGAATGTTTCTGTATATGAATATTCTCTTATATAAATAATACGTCGATGTGCTGGATATCGTTTCCCGACGATCGCATATCCACTAAAAGATCATAGCGTTCTCGTACCTAGCCATCTGATAGCTACGAGAGCATTATGGTCTCGCAGTGGATACGAGAGCGTTTTGAAACGATACCCACAATTATACTCAATTGAGATGTTCATAGTAACTTGAAATCATCCACGATATAGTACGAGTTTAACATGTGAACGTATAAACTGCCCAGACACGAATATGCTATCACAGAGAAGACTTCGTTATGTACTATATAATTAACGTAACAAACTGTACATATGTATAATATCTGTATTATATATATATCGAATGATTAATAAATGTTTCAAGTCCAATACCATTGATCTCCAATTGATATGGATTATTCTGTAATCTATGTACAATGTAAATATACACATGTATTCTCAATAAATTTTATAATACTAAAATGCAGTTTTAGTTGTCTATGCCATTTGTGAAATTGTAATATTTAATACGGACACATGAAGATTGCAATAGCTAATATGGACAAATGAGCATTGCAATAGTTAATACGGAAACATGAAGATTGTACTAGTTAATACGGAAACATGAAGATTGTTTTGGACGTAACCATTCTGACTGGTACCATGACAGGCTAAAATGACAGACACGGGAGACGAGATAGACATGCACGTGGTGACCAATATCTATATTACTGACACATAACATTTGCGCCAATCTAAAAGAGAAGTATATTTATTCTGTACTTATCCTTCCGTGAAGTTAGGAGATGAACTACATGAAATATTGAGATGAACTACAAGAAGTATTAATGAGATGAACTATAGGAAGTATTAATGAGATGAACTATAGGAAGTATTAATGAGATGAACTATAGGAAGTATTAATTATATGAACTATAGAAAGTATTAATTAGATGAACTATAGAAAGTATTAATTAGATGAACTATAGGAAGTATTGAGATGAACTATAGAAAGTATTGAGATGAACTATAGGAAGTATTAATTAGATGAACTATAGGAAGTATTGAGATGAACTAAAGAAGTATTACTTCGATGAACTATATGAAGTATTAATTATATGAATTATAGGAAGTATTAATTAGATGAACTAAAGAAGTATTAATTAGATGAACTATATGAAGTATTAATTAGATGAAATATATGAAGTATTAAATAGATGAACTATATGAAGTATTGTGATGAAGTATTGAGATGAAATATAGGAAATATTCAGATGAACAATATGAAGTATTAAGATGAACAGGATTTATGTATTGAGATGAACCATAGGAAGTATGGCGACGAACTATATGAATTATTGAGATGAACTATATGAATTATTGAGATGAAATATAGGAAGTATTGAGATCAATTATAGGAAGTATTTAGATGAACTACATAGCAATTGATAGATAGACTAAATTAATACTTCAAGAAATCTTTGTCGAATAAAATTGTACAGGAAACAACATGTCATTGTAAAGTTTATATTTAAATTATAGAAGTAAAATGCTGATACAACTTGTGTTCGAATAGTCAGGACATATTCAGATACCAGTTAAATATATTATACTGTGGTGGCTGATTCCGGGCATGTAGTGCTGTCGTACTACTACTGGCGGGTTGATTTGGACGGGTCGCTGGTACGACAGCACGACAGCACGACAGTACGACGCGACAGCACATGTTGATAATTGAATTATCATGGAATATAGTTATAGACGATTCAAAAATAGATTTACATGAAATTAAAAATATATTTGGTTGGAATATAATAGTCGTAATAAAAATAATTCGCAATGTATACCAGGGAGAACAATTGGCAGTGACAGAGAGCTGAAGATTAAATCTTGCCAATTTGGACAGGTTTTTGAGTGTTTGATTCATTCTAGTTTCCCGTCGCTTCTGGCAATTCGTTTAGGTAATCGCTATTTTGAAAGGACACTCGACAAGAGATCATCAAGGAAATGAAGATAAATCACTGGCAGAAAGTTTTCGAATGAAATGAATAAAAAGGCATACATAAAAGAGAATGTCTACTCTGCTTGAGATTTCCTAAATCCACGATAAAGCTCTTCAGCCTGTCAGAAGGGAGCCCGGGCCAAGACAAACGGGGGCACTAACACGAACACAGGGTAAACAAGGATGTCCATTAGCTGAAGGAACGATTCCTTTAAAGAACATTGAAAGTGCGCCATTGAAATCTGCACTAGAAACACCACCAAAATAAGAGTATGCTTCGCTTTTGAGTAGCCTACCATAATATGCTATTGATATTATTTTTGAATATCATTTAATACATTATGTGATGGTGGGTTGTAGAATGACGCAATCAAATACTAGAACAACTTAGAGTTCATAATTCTATATAATTATTAATTTTGTAAATTGGCGAAAATAATTTTAAAAAAAACTGTTTTCATCCTCTTGCATTATATTTTGTTCTCTAAACAGTTGTATAATTATTATTTTCTCTTTGATGTGGGCATACAACATTTTAAATTAAGATATGTTCAAGCAAGTCTATGATATGGTGTCATGATGAATTAGCAACTCTCTGAATAGCGTGGCTTATACAGGCCAAACACTGTTGATGTTAGCGATACGTGCTCCCGACTGTGTACATCCGACACGTTGTTGCCATTTCTCGTAATTTGACGACTTCAGGTTTGTATATTACATGTGACCTGACCTTTTATCTCGGTTAAGGGCAATATGACCAGTAAACTACATTATTTAGACGGACGAAGACAACCTATGTCAAATGTTGTCCAATAGATGTCATCACATATCGAGTGTTCTTCTTTTATATTTTGTTGTACTCCCACATTATTACATTATATAATAAGTTTATTGTATATAGTATTTAGGCCTTCAACTAGGGTTATGGTTCCGTATGTTGATCAGGACCTCTCGTACATTATATGATGCCTCTCCTAGGCACTTTACAGTAGACGCAATATTAGTACAGTGCTTCATGTTCTCGATATAACAGAGGTTTTAGTTGTTAGTTGAAATCTGGAAGTAATGTGCGTTACCATTCTCTGTCAACTGAATTGAAAACTGGGACTAGTGGGAAGGAGATACTATTTAGAATTTAGATTAAACTTGGTAAGAAAAACAATTGTGGGGGTGGGTTGGGGATGGATGTTGGTGGGTGGGCTGGTTTTAACTATGTTTTTACAGCTTCTACATTCCTATGTGCTTGCAGACATGTTTTCCTTGACAGGGGGAGGGGGAGATAACCCCCTACCACTCCCTCGTGATGACCGATCACCGTCAATATTAGATAATAACAGAACTGGTCAGGTGTGGATTGAAATTCAACTTTGTTGAGGAAATCAGGTCGTGCACACATTTAACCAAAGGTTAAGAACGCGTATGACGTATTGCCTGGTCATAGATCAACATGGACCGCATTTCCGTCATGGAACAAGGAACAAATGACGAGCGAGCAGATTGCAAACGGCTAAAGACTGCACGATTAGCGTTGCAGTCATTCCGAAGACGGGAAGTTGGAAGGTTCTGATGCATGTCCAGCAATCCAAGATTAAAGCGACACCAGCCTCTGATGACAATGAGAGCCGCGGTATCTGAAGAAGCTGATCTGGAGTTTGAATTACAGCATCTTCAAAGGGAAAATTACAGACATGCGCAATGCGGTCTTAATCGTCCAATCCGTCAAGTCTGGAATGCCATATTGATGATAGTGCTACCGCGGGTATACACATTGCGTGTGCAATCGTTATTTCAGGATCGAAACTGTCGTCACAGATTTATGCGACATTATTTAATTCAAAAATATAGTTTCCACTGTTTATTGATATTGAAGAGTGAAATATGAACAAATATATTTTGTGAACCTGAAATTTAACTAATATTCCAACGGTTCCAGTGTTATTTCAATCAAACATCCTAAGATGCGTTTGTTTGTAAACACAAAGAGAACGGAATGGAGAGAACAATTATTGGATCATATCCGTTCTCAGTTTGAATGGATGAGATCTTATAGTGGCAAAAATCATTATTTGCATAGATCAAAAATCATTATTTGCATAGATCAAAAATCATTATTTGCATAGATCAAAAATCACTAACGGGGTTATTACATATTAGAATTCTGATATAACTATTTCCCCCCAATACGACTTTTGTTCTTATTGCTTGCTAATTTATAATTATGCTTTCTCTCCTCCCCAGACCCACCCCCCTATATTAAATATAAATACATTTACCCTGTCATTCTAAGCACCATTCTGACATACATGTCTCCATCAGTTTAAGTGCGAATTCCATCCCAATGCAACATAATAATTTCTGTTCACAATAAAATGGCGTTCCGCTGAAAGAGAAATACTGTTCCTTTTTGTAGAACAGTGTACCGTTGTCACTGGCGAAACGGCGTCATATTATTATGTTCGATGTTGTTCTCTCATATTATTCCCGAGTTAGTAATACCGTAGAAACAAAAAGGTAATAATCTATGTAAAGATGACCGTGTCACATTGATATAGTACTGTTATGTAGACACATAAAAACTGATCTGCTGAATTTATTCCTTTCAATTATATGGTATGTTATCACGTGGATAACGTTAAACTATAGATTTTGGTGCTTCACACTAAACGTAGTGAAAGGGTATACATTCTTACTAAAGTAACTTGTAATAATTGGTTATATAACGATGATCAATGATCATACGGTTTGAAATAATGTCAGAAATATTGCATATATGGACACGTACATATGTAGATGCACATTCTCTAAAATCCTGACCCAATGCCTCTTTATATACGCTACTGAATTTAGCACCCCTAATTGCTCATACCGCTATTAATGAAATAATGAAAATGAAGAATT
This sequence comes from Lepetodrilus schrolli, assembly GCA_032361225.1. NCBI lineage: Eukaryota > Metazoa > Mollusca > Gastropoda > Lepetellida > Lepetodrilidae > Lepetodrilus > Lepetodrilus schrolli. Next base: position 2,278 of record JAUTBT010000663.1, on the reverse strand, counting down.
TATTATACCTTAAAAAGACAAGAAAGTAGATAATACTATTAAAGCTAGAAACTGTAGTGAATCTGGGCTTAGATATAAAGGTAAACTAAACACAATTTATATTACAAAAAAATTGCCATTATATTGTATAGAAGAAATGTAATTTCCCTGATAAAATTATATTGCGAGCTGAATCAAAGGGTATCGCATGTAACTTACAAATGAGTATTATATGAACGTTTCTCTTAAAATGAAGCTTACGTAAAATTATATTCTCACGAATTTGAACATTCATCGATATTATTTATTTATTATAATGATGATGATGATGATGATGATGATATTATTGTTAATTATCAATATAATAATAACGAATAATAATAATAATAATAATAATAATTATTATTATTATTATTCATAAGTATGAATTATGAATAATAATAATAATGATAAAACAAAAACAACAACAACTATTACTATTACTATTATTATTATTACTATATCCTTAACCAGCTGTTATTACATTACAAAAGGCTTACCATTTACATGGACATGTAAAATAAATGATAAAACAGTGGCATTATCAGTTTTTAACTACATCAGCCGTAGATATAGCGAGCCTTACCATAATGCACAATATTAAAACCACACGCCAAGATCTTGCCAATCATATCATACCGTTAGCTAACATATTGTGTTTTGTAACATGTATAACTCAATGACAATTACTAGTATTAAGGTTGAACAGCATTTATTTCATTAGCTCCTAATTAACAAATTATAATGTATAAATGCACAGCGAACGTCATGTAAAATTGTCACCAGTGGTGTATAACATCACTTTTATTATCACAATATAATATAACGGTCTGAAGTGTTTCAACACTCGAAAAATAATTTAACATGTAATTTTGCACATAACATGGGTATACTAATATGTATATACTAGCAATTCAGTTTACAGTACGTAATACATGAGAAAGTATACAATATCACACAGTAAGTAGTATACATGTATAGATTGTATGTATGTATGGTAGGTGGTCTCTCGTCGTTATTTAAAATCTGGCGCTAAATGTATGGTTAGGAATATAAGAAATATTTACATTTGTATCACTTTTCAACAGGCTATAAGCATGAACAGGGCGCTATCTGGTATTTATATAAATTATCGAGTTTCTTATGTCCATACATCAACATTTCGTTGGCCCATCATGTGTAAATTATTGGCGGTATCCAGTCGCCAGTACTCAACAACAAACTCATAATTCTTATACACATTGTCCAACTATCATTAATGTCCTTATTAAAAGTTAATGTACATCTACATGTATGCATAAACTACACAACATATAAGTAACAACGTCACATAAATAAATATAAACATTGCACACACGTCATATTAATCAACAATCCGCTGAGATCGTACAGCATACATAAGCAAACGTTACAAGTACAATATTGTTTTTATCAATAAATAATCCTAAAAGAAGCACTTAATTAACTTACAGATATGCGGTAAGCTTGAATATAATAATAATAATAATAATAATAATAATAATAATAATGCGCCAGATGCTCAAAGAGCTACACTATTATCCCCGGTGAATGGATCAGTGTACATTCCGTATTCTTTCACATCTCCCTGGGAGTATGCAACCCAAACTTCCGTTTTACGGCTCTAGAAGATTATCATGCACATGCTAGTCTCTGATTTCGGGGGCGCATTAATATAAATTGGTTAAAGTGAAGGAAATGTCCAATATTGGGAACTCGCTCAGAAACGTGCACTCACACAGACCGACCACAACTATAGTCCGAGTAACAGTGGTCTTAACTATATTATTTATCTCGTGTTTCACCAGGGATGATGAGAGATTCATGGCGGTACGGTGTGGTCGTCCCGTTCTCATGTCAGGGTAATGAGTAAATGACTAAGGTACGAACCTCTATATCATAATTACTGTCATCAACGCTATTACAGATACTTCTACCATATTGGAATTAGATTGGTAATCGAATGTTGGGTAATTACTGTATCGTTGATGGCAACAGGTTAAAAGCACATACTATTCAATCTTTATTAATATTGTTGCAAGTAAATGGATCTTCATTATGAAAATGTACTGACATATTTATTACTTGTATATCGATCTATTTCACATTGTACTTGAGTTTAAAAATGACAAAATACATTCAACAATATCTATCACTTTCATTAGATACTACTACTACTACTACTACTACTACTACTACTACTACTACTACTACTACTACTAATAATAATAATAATAATAAT
>JAUTBT010000662.1:0-29441 GCA_032361225.1 Lepetodrilus schrolli | reverse complement strand
AGGGGATGGTGTATTAATATCATAGATTTTAGGGGATGGTGTATTAATATCATAGATTTCAGGGGATGGTGTATTAATATCATAGATTTTAGGGGATGGTGTATTAATATCATAGATTTCAGGGGATGGTGTATTAACATCATAGATTTTAGGGGGTGGGGCTAAATTTCATGTTGAAGTAAAGGTAATACATCTGAAGGTAGTGGCTGTCAATTACACCTACTTTCCTTGTAGGATGAATACACGAGCACATACAGGAGAACGTAACATACAGGAGAACCTAACAACAGGAGAACCTAACAACAGGAGAACCTAACATACAGGAGAACCTAACAACAGGAGAACCTAACTTACAGGAGAACGTAACATACAGGAGAACGTAACATACAGGAGAACCTAACAACAGGAGAACCTAACATACAGGAGAACCTAACAACAGGAGAACCTAACATACAGGAGAGGAAAACCTAACATACAGCAGGAGAACCTAACATACAGGAGAACCTAACATACAGGAGAACCTAACATACAGGAGAACCTAACATACAGGCAACAAGGTGCTCTCGCAGTCCTTTAGGTAATTTGTTCCAGTGAAGATTAGTCCCAGAAGGATACAAGCATCTTGACATAATTACACCTTTAATTTATCAAGCAATATAAAGCCTTAAGAATTTTCCCACGTCCCTGAACAGGCGACACTGCTCCGACACTGCTCCGTTGGCGATAATGGTTTACTACGTTCTCAACCTGTTATTCCATGCTTTAATGTTTATTGACAATCATAACTGTGCCTAACACTAACCTTACTATCAATGACTACAGGAAGTGAATACAATTCTATACCACGTTCACAAAGGCTTCTAACACAGTCTGCCTTATTCAAAATAGTGTATAACCTCCATATTATAGCATGTATCCAACTTATTAAGTTCACCCCTGAGTAAATCACCAAGGGAATTCGTCGGCTTTAGATATCCGTAACCTTTAATAAAGAAAATTTTGTTTTACAGGTAAATTATTTTAAATTCTATTTCGGCATGAGACTGATCGTAATCTCTTGTTGAGGCTATCTGCATGTGCAGTCACACTTGTTGTATATCTACTATCTACATACATGAATGGAAGATCTTATGAATGGCAGCCATGCATGAGCAGGTTCCCTCTTTTGAATGGAAACCAATTCATTTCAGTCTAAACCCGAGCTGAGTGTACAAACCATGCCCAGCGTGAGACATTAGCCGACATTATACCACATTAGATTCTTTATCTGACTTTGATGACATCGGGTAAATGGAGGCTATTGAATGTTGAATAACAACAATAATATTGTTGTAGGATTACATAAAGAAACAGTGCACGTGTCTGTGTACATTAGAGCGAACGAACATAATCGCATCTCGTCTTTTCAATATGATGGGCTCCACATACTATGTTTAATGTATCCATTAGTCTGAATGTTGTATGTATTAATTTTTAAATATAATTATATGAATTAATATGAAACCAGGCCAGATAGTCACAAATTAATAGGTGTAATAATAATAATGAGTACATTTATATTGCATCAAATCCACGCTTGAAAGCTCATCGCTCTATATTATTATCTTCTCAATGAGCCTTTATTTCCTTTTCAAACTCATCAGACAAACATGTAAATATCATTATGGATTTTGACCCTGTTAATGACTAGTATATGTTTGTTTGTAATGATATGATTTGAAATGTAAATAACCTAAAATAATGTACATGTTTGATAGCCAAAAATAATATGCATATCCCTTCAACATAATCAGATACTGGTAATAGCCAAATGGTTTTTACCAAGTAAGCACATTATGACCATGTTAAATAAGCCTTATTAAATAAACCATGTTAAATAAGCCATGTTAAATAAACCATGTTAAGCATATGTGATAAAGATTACACCAGAAAGGGGACCTTTAAGGTATAATACTAGATAGAGAGAGAAAATGTTAAGAAGGTAGAGAGAGAGAGAGAGAAAGAAAGAGAGATAGAAAGAGAGAGAGAGAAGGTGGAGGGATGTCAACTCAGTATTATACAACAATTAGTTAATGGCACCTGTCTGTAAGACTACGAGTCTAGTTCATTGAGGTAGTCTTCTTTCGTTATTATTTCAGAATATTTTGCGGAAGTGTTCACAGTTTAACTTTGTCGTTATAGCACTGAGGTGCAATTTTGCATTTCTCTTTATTTTACAAAACATATAGGAGAGTGAATATTTACTGGTCTATCTGAATTTTTAAACAATAGTCTACAACAATACTTATAGTGTTTCAGGTCTGATACAGGTAGGTGTCTACATGGAGGAAATCTGACAGCAGGTAATAGCCAATTGGTTAAACTAGGAGATAATTAAAGTACAATTATATATTACAAACATATTGAGATTTCCATAGTGGTAAGATAATCTGTATCCATACATATAATATAGTGAATGTGACCCTGTAAATTTATATTATTTTTTTATAAGTATTTTTATATATATTTTTTGCTGGCCACAGTATTTATCGTAACATGATACAATAATTACTTTTAGAGGTTCTTCAATTTATTTGGAAATCATGAAAACTGAAAATATATAGTGTTCAAATATTTTAATCCTTCCACGAAGTACGGGACAAATTATTTACGATAAAGGAAATCTATTGTTATTTAAGTATGCTACACATATGTAGAAGGTTAAAAAGCATACCAGTTTATCTTATAACAGGTGTCTCAAACGTATAAATTATTGCGATGGTGTCACATATAATGCCCCTTTGTCGTCCGCATTGGGATAATGTTGTATTTAATAAACAAATATGACCACAAATACACAAAGAATTCATGAAAGCTCTTGGCTTTTACTTCCGTGTCAGGGTTTAAATATGTATATTTAGTTTGTACAATTGTTTGTTTTTGATAGTGTAGTTCCAGCATCACTGACATTTCTACTTTCCATGTTTAGAAATTGGAACAAAATAAGCAACTAGGAAACATTTAATAGAATTCCGCCCTATCTCATGTCAATGCTGTGTTGATAGAGGTGGGGAACAAAATGCAAAGTTTTCAGTTCCTACATTTTTTTGTCATTGTATTGTCATTTTATTGTTATTGTATTGTCATTTTATTGTGATAATGTCATTATGTTTGTCACTTCTCACAACATTTCGCAGAAGTATTAAAACATAAACATAATAATACATTTGAAGAGAGCATGTAAATAGTCTGGCAGTATATTAAATGGAGTCAAGGCGAACCCACAGCCATTGGTGTTTTCTAATACCCCCCACCCCCACACACTCATAGTGCTGTAAAAGCAGGAGTTTGGACACATGGCAGATCTGAGAATTAGAGAATAACCAATGAGATTACGGAAAATATGTCCTGAGTGAAATTAATGTTCACAGTTCAGAGATTTAGCAATTTGAACATTAATTTCATGAGGGACATATTTTCCGTAACCACTTGTATCAAGTAGGTTATTCTAATTATTCAATATACACATTTTAATGTAATAAACAATTGAAAACTGCCGACAAACAGCTTTATCGAGAGGGCGAACTAGCAGTCGAAAACATGTGCATTTCACCTAAGAACAAGAAACACAAAAAGACGCAATCAACACTGTTGATTATGGAATCGTTATTACACAGTAGACATCCACCACGTTATTACACAGCAGATATCCACCACGTTATTACACAGTAGACATCCACCACGTTATTACACAGTAGACATCCACCACGTTATTACACAGTAGATATCCACCACGTATAGTGAATAATTTTCAGTAATAATGTAGCTGTTAATCAAAATACACCACAATGTTAACATTTATTTTATAATTAAACTTAATTGCCTGTCAGCATTGACCGATGTTTCTCTGGGTACCATTGTTCAGATAAATGCCATGATGATATTACAGCATGTCCTTGGCATTGTTCTATGACATTAACCTCTATTACATGGATTTAGATCTATCTCAAGTTCCTGTAGCACCAGAAACTGGTCATCTAGCATAGAAAAACACGTACACTTAATAGCATCTCCAGTAGTGTTGTGACCATTGCATCATCGTCAGCATTAGTGACTCATGGTTCGTAGGTCGGCACGTAGTTATAGTTTTGCATGAAATGCATTGACACCCCTATTTGGAATATTATCTCTGAATACTTTATGTAATGACAAACAAAATAACTTCAATTTCGTATTTTTCCCTAACCAAAATGAAAAAAATGAGGCGTGTAAATGTATTTCATGCCAAATTATAGCATAGGTTCTTCCATGGTTGGCAGTGTAATTGCTGTGAAGTCACTAAACTATTACTGAAATCTTTATCGTAAGGAAACCATGACAAGTGGACAGATTGGAATTTCTGTTTTAGTCTTTATCCTCTGAGTTCAGAGTTTTGTTTTATTTTCACCACCCACGGTGGTACTAGGTAAAGAGTACAGGAATCATACAAACATATATAAATAATCATTGGGTAAGTCACACAGATGTATTGCCATGATGGATTTTATTAACATCAGCCAATTAAAATACAACTTGAAATCTGATTTAATTTTATTGAAATTATTAATTAAAAAATCTGATTTAAATTTAATCGTATGGTGAACAATTTCTGCTGCGATGTAAAATGATAATTCACTCATTCACTGACGCACTCACTCACTCACTCACTCACTCAATTTAATGGCATTATTTTAGTTGTGGACTTTAGAGTATATTTTTTATAGCAATCTGGAGCATACTAGTGAATCCATTTGAACACTAACTGATGCAACAGAAATGGAGCAGGGTAATTGGGTCCGGGAGCAGGGTAATTGGGTCCGATGTGATCCACAATTGGCCCCGAAATTACTGCAAATTGATGTCAATTCGTAAAAACCAAATTGTCTGGTCTGACTAAAGTGCACTGCCAGTAATTGGTAATGAGGATTGTGATAATAAGCATGGCAAGTTAATTACCCAGAACCGTGTCACTGTAGCCGATCTGAAGGATTCCCAAGTAGAGAAGGCTACTTTATGCATAAATCTCTTCGGAAACCTAGTCCAGTGATTACCTGACCACTGTTGGCCAAAGGTTTCATTCTCACAAGGCATGCTCATCAGAATTAAATGGAATTAGCATATTTGACCTGGCCGAGTTCTAGTTAACTAGGTTGCAGTATACAATGGATGGACACTAATGTATTTACTGCAAAATGTTTAGCTAGACTAATTAGTACAGAGTAAATATTAATTAGAAAAGTAGGTAATGTATAACACATGTTATTCCTTTATATATTGTCGTGTATGGGCGAAATATTCCTGCCGCAACATAAAGTACGAATTTAATCAAAAAGCATTTATGTATGTTTAAAAGTATGCAGGATTTATAAGACAGAATTCTAATCTCATTGACATGGACTAAGCTGAATTTGTTCTCTGTTCAATTGCTTACAGCACTGTCTTCATCCTTTACTGAAATTACCTGACAGAACACAATAGAAAAGTAATTTACTTTTATATAATTTTTTCTCTCTCCAAGTTGATTTCATCAGCTCAAATAAGTCCAACATCCCATTGAAGGATGTAACACACAACCTCTCTGAAATCAGTACATCTTTAGTCGAAATTCATTGAATTGTAGGAAACATTGGAACCTATTTCCTTCTTGGAAGATCACTTTCAGACAACTCAGTGAAGACAGAGGTGTAAAACTCACACATAAATCTGTAGTAAAACTGCAGTAAAAGTGATCATCTACACCCGGACAGCACACACACACACACACTCATAGTCTTTCTCAGAGGACCTTCATAGCCTCTGCTGAGTCAAATAATAAACACCATAGGAGAATGTTTTATCACTCTTTATAGAATGTGCAATAAATACACTGTACAATTACATTCTTGTATTAAATTGTCTCTTTCATGTGGGGGTAGTTTAATGCTGTGTGAGAAAATTCTATTACCGAATGTGGTGAACTTTCTCCTCCCATGCCGCTTACTGTATCCAGTGACATTTTGCCCATTAGGCTGTGGACAAGGAATGTAAGCCGAGAACAATGTTATTGGTAGATATAATTACCTACACTAGGTGACCTGTCAATGCACACTTCAGGGTGGTTTAGTGGCTACTATCAGTCAAAATTATTACCCCGACACGAAAATGTGCATTTCCTTGTATACTGTTATTATTATTGCCAACGGCCAGTTGTTATGAATCAAACAAGAGTACTAACCAAACCCATTGTGTGTCAAAGTGTTGGATTTTATTTCCTATATCATGTCTTTTTTGTTAGATAAATGTGCATTAATTGCAAGAAAAAATGTATACTGATATATGCTCGTAGGTTTGCTCTTATCTTTATGATGATATGATAATCGTGAATTACTTAATTTACAGCACGTTACATTGCTGTGTAGGATGTCTTGACAATGCAACCATTGTTAACATTTGTAATTGAATAAGCTTTCGAGGCAATTATCACCACACCCTACTTGCTTTGACCTCTGATCCAGAGCTGTCAGTAAATACAATATCTTGGAATTAAATGTTTTCTTATCTTGACCGAAATCCTATAGTGTTTCTATTATAGAGGTTTGACAGATAGCTGATGTCCAAGGTCAGAGTTGTTGATTTGCAAATTGTTGTAACAATGTGACTAGATTTTGTAAGTAAAAAGTAACAACCTTTCTTAGGCATTCTTAGCCCATCATTCAAAATATCAAGCCTATATATAGAATTTAAAAAAAAATGCATAATACTACTTTCAAGAAAAATAACCATTTCAAACAGTGTTCCAAAATACATTGAAAGATGTGATTATTTTCAACTTAAATTCTCCCATCCATAAATCTTAGATGTGATCATAGACATAAATAGATGTTGATAAGTAAGAAATAGAAAACACATGATAGTACAGTGACTTCATTGTGCACCACCTTGTAGCAACAACCAAATGGAAAAAAACATATTTGCCACAAAAAAAACCCCCAAAAAACATGTTATGCCATTGCCGCTCAGTTTTTCCTCCAGAATGTCCACCTTCTTCCACAACCTGTCTGTAGTAACTGTTTTATGCTATCAAGTATGATGGAGACACTTGAAGACCATCATGCATCCTCTGCAGCAGGAGTTTTTGTTATAATTCTCTGGCAGTGTCTGTCAAGCCGGGGAACCAAAATTACATTATTTGAGTCCATACTGGCATAGCGTGTGGAGGATCTTGTCAGGCAGGACTCGGGCTTGTTCTCCTGGTTAACCTTTGCTGGAAGGTCATTGAGAGCAAATGCTGCAGCTGCCGTGATCAATTCCTTAAGGAGCCTGACAGGGTTTGATTGTCCTGGAATCGGTACATGAGGGAACACGAAAGGGTTTAATCTGCAGCTACTGCTACTAAGTGATGACCAGTGGGACTTGCTGTGTGTCCATTACTTGGGTAAACCATCATGTGATTAGTCCAGTTTTTGATTTAGAAGCATGTGACTACTCCACAAGAGGCTGCATTAAGAGCTGTACTGTTTCAATATTGGGAATGTCAGGTAGATTAAATGCGGGAAGCTGGAAAGAAATTCAAAATAAGAGACATCAGTGTTAATGTTGGTGTAGGATGTACTAAGGAGGCTGAACACTGGTGTCCACTCTGTGGTACTGTAGGCTGAATGTCTAGGTTTCATCATCTTGTTAACTACAGTGCTGATACGTTACCTCACCACTTTGTGCTCTGTTTTTCTATTGAAATGTGATACGTGAAGACGTAGGAAAGCATATGTTACAGCTAGTCGTCATTTCCCTCTTGAAAACATAAACACCAGCAGAGAAAGCATCTCTGTCTTTGTAGCTTGTCTATTCCTTAAGTATTAGGTATGGTATGATTCTGGGGTTGGATGTGTATCTTCTTCATGGTCACGTTACAGTAGCTATTGCTATATGCTTTAAAGGATCTGACAGATGTCCTAATTCAATATCCAAGATGAGCAATTTGGGTCTTTCACTGATCTTTAAACTTTTTGTTTATTCAAGTATATTTAAGTATTTTCCAAGGTGATAATATCAATACAGTATTTTTGGCACATACTTCAGAGGATAGCAGAATCGTACCTGGCAGGTCAGAAACTCAAGTCATGTGTTATCTCCAAGATATTTTATCTCCCCTATTTTCATCGCTTTTCATCAGCTTACTGCAGATCTGTGAACTGTATTCCTTCATCATTAGCACCATTCTACTTATCCTTTAGTATACCTTTTTTTTCCAGGCATGGTATTTAAAGATGCAAGCTCAAACGGTTAACTGCGAAACCATCAGGTGGCTTGATTTTCTTTTTATAGTGGGCGTGCCATTATAAGAATTGTGTTTATGAGATAGCAGGAATCATCTCCCCTGGCGGGAAGCTTCTTTCTAAAGTGATGCAATCTGTAAATAAACATGGAGTTATCTAACTTTACCTGTTAAGGTTCATTCTATCAGAATATATGTGAAAGATGCTAGTTATAACATGCAATTAATGGTTCTTCAACATGTTTGTATAACCTCCAGCATTTAGATTTGCATTCATCTTGTGATAACCAAGACCATGTAAATGCTAAATTTATAAAATATGGATACATGTAACCATATCAGAGACACTGAGTGATTGCATAGTGTGATAGCCAATCTATGATAATTTTCTCTTTATTAATGCATTCATATTTTTAGTATAGATTGCAATGATACAAATATGGGTGTATATTATTTACTGGTACTATAGTAACATAGCAAGGCTGTTGTGATTGCATGTACACTAACCACAATGTCATATTGATCGTCTCATTCCAATGCTTCCTCCATCTTTAACACATAACCTCCATCCTAACTCCCACCTTTGCTTGATTTCTTGCAAAGTGAATCTTCACACCAAATTATTCAGCAGATCCTCTATCGCTGTCCATGACCTTCCTACTATATACAATCATCTGTTATAGACAAATTTAGTGTTTTACTAGATTTTTACTTGCGACCAGTTTAAGAATAATCTAGGAAATATAATCAATGTCTACTGGAAACAAAGATAACATGATTGGAGAAGAAAGAAAAAAATCTACACACGTGACACTCCCCATTTGTTGGTTTTAAATCATTCCCTGATGGGCAGACTAATTTCTCATTACTAATTAATACAGCTATTCCCACCTCCTTCCCATTTAATGAATGACAGCTTCCCATTGGTCGAAATAAATACGGAATGATATATATATATATATATATTTTGAAACCAATGTTATAATGTACAGGCTTTCCTGATGTTTGAACCAAGCCAGAATTGTAATATTTTGCATATTAGGCAGAACAATTCCCCGGTAACCATTTTTCTTCTATGATTATTGATTTGGCACCATTATTGTAGCAGGAGCAGGATTATCAGTCATTACTTGGCCATTCCATACAGATATACCTCCAGAGAATTACAGAATCTGCCGGTACTGTTTGACCAATATTCATGGCCCCTTTTCTCAAAGCTGTCTCAGATCTTAGTCTAAAGTTCTTCAAAACCAGTGTTTCTTTGTGGAACTGCTCCAACATCTTCATGTATATAGCAGTGATGGTGACTGTGTTTTCAGGATATCGTGCAGTGCCTGAAAGCATAGGTTGTTACAAGAGTCTTCAGCTGGGATTGAGTTGTGCATGTGGACCAGCCAGTGCTGTGTGTAATCTTGGACCAAGTTTGATTGTGGCATTATCAAACAGGACACATAAAGACAAATTTATCGGGAACTGCGTGTACTCTGTCTTGTTCTCCCTCAGCTGTCAAATCCCTAACATCTGACATCATTGCATGTTTGTGAGCTTCTTCTCACTTGGAATATTAAACTGTCAAATGCTATTTACTTGAAAGTATGTTGTAAAGATCTGCCACTCAACAGTACATTGATGTAGGTAATCCTGATATTTAATGTGTATTAGTTTTGCGGGACCAATTGTTGTACAAGTTGATTGGAAGGCAAAACTCCCGTATCTGATGTCTGGAACATGAATCTTGTTTCCCCAAACGATTCTCTGACCTTTTCTCAGCTGAATTAATCACAATCAATCTGCTATGGGGCATGTCCAGTTGCCTTCAGCTGGAAGGAGGTTAAATTGGATAGTAGAAGATGAATCGAAAATATTAATTTTGAAGATTCTTAGAATAAAATTCTGATTCTCTCATCACTGTTTCTACACTGAAATCTGTCTTTTGTCTATTATCAGTTTTTGTATAGATAAAAAATATATATACATACATTACCTCTCTCCCTGCTATATCATGCTCATCTCTATAAAGCATCTCTGGTTGCCTCCAGCAGGGAAAGGGTAAATTTAACTCTCTCCCTGCTGAAGGAATCAGAGATGCCATAAAGTGCAGTGCCTGTACCTAGTCCAGCAGGGAGAGGGTTACACAAATCCTTAACATTCTCCTACCTTCTTAGAAACTCCCCAAGTCAATCACATGTAAGTAATTATTCAACACACATGAAAGCATAACTACCTTCTCTGGCTCTTCAACCAGGAAGGTCTGAGATATTCCCCTCTCGGGCAGCAGATGCTCCAGAAGCCAAAGATTCTTCATCCGTTTTCATCCTGTCAATCATGTTTGGAACCTAAACAGTTTGTTCTTGATAATGATGGAGTGGGGCAGCATTAATGGTCTGGATTCTAATACTGATCCTGTGTGGACCCTGTAGCCAGAAACATCTGCTGTAGCTTTTCTCCATGATTTTATTAGCTTTATCACTGATGAAATTCCATATGGATTTGGATGTAATTAATAGATGAGTTATTATTTTATGTAATTAATACTGGTATTATATTTTATTTTAGAAACTTGTTTTGAGGTTGATGAATTCATGCACATTATTTTGATAATTTCCAGAAGATTCAGCTCGAGTTATAATCATCGCATTTGTGTTCCTTAGGTATATGTTCATAATACAATAATATGGTAATTTGATCATTTAATTTTCATATCCACACTGAGAGGATGTGAGAGATTTATATACAGGATATTGTATACAAATTTCACCTCTACATGCTTCAATTATCTCATCAATTACTCGCAAAGCTTTTCAAGCATTTCAGTTTGATTATCAGTTAGGCGCTAATCAACTTCAGCTGTAAATCATTTCCGCATGCATGTAAATGTCAAATTGTCAACCAACCATCCCACATATAAATGTAAACGAGTTTAATTCCAAATTAATTGAATTACTGTGATTGACATGTTTTTGACCTGAATGTCAAACTCAGTATAAAAATGTGCATGATTTTAGCTTGAAGAACAATAACATGGTATGTTTTTCTCACACTGAAATTCTCAGTGTTAGTTGAAATACTTTGAACATTTGTCCAATTATGACATTTGAGTGAAGTCTTGGATTTATTAAATATACATCATACAGATATCATATGATGGTGAGACATTTAATCCTTTGTTTGACTGCAATGGGTTCCGGGTCCTCTTAGTTCCAGCGGGTCCTCTTAGTTCCAGCGTACTCTACAGGATGCATGTGACTGAAGTGTCCATTGTCTGTCTCAGTGGTGACATTACTGTGGCGGCTTCTCCATTGTGACATTACTATGAGGGTTTGAAGTACAAAAGGTTAACTTAGTTAACATTTAATAATAGCTTCCATTTAAGTACTTTATCATATTTGACCTACAATTTTACTTCACAACAATGCACCAATTCATATGCTGTAGAGAATGATTGAAACAATAGATATTTGTATAAATCTGGTACATTTTACCATTAGTAATCTGTTTCTTTTTTTCTTGAATATTATGAAACAATGGTTTCTATATATTATTCTCAAATTAATACAATTTATTATATTATCACACCATGAAAACAAAACTATTGAAAAATGCAATCTATTGATTGTTACATACAGATGGAAGATTTCTACGGCAACATAAAGTACCAAATCACATGTACTGTACAGTAGTTTGAATGATAAACTTTATTTACTGATAGAAATGTATATTCCTTGGTATTGATGTAGAGACAAGATTTCCCAGGCGTGGAGCTGCTATGATATTACTGGCTGTAGCAGTATGAATATCTTGCCGTACATAATCTATATACATATTTGCTTACTTTACAGTACAGCATCAATGTATTGCCTCTCAGTGTCTAACTCTCAGAGGGCCCAATGAATGCCACTAACATAGCCATGATGTCTGATCAACACTTTAATATTTGGTAGTTAACCGACTGTGCGATATTGCAAACCCATGCCTTAAAAGTGCATTTAACCCTCTCAACGATGGACTAATCATAATAACTGTTCTAAGAGGGAACTTACAGTTTCCGTCAGCAGTTTAAGGGGAAATACTCCAGAGTAGAAAGCTACGAGGAACGATGTCATCAAGAACTCTTGGAAGATAAAAATTTGGTGATCAGTGTTGAATAGTTCTTGCTTGACTAATTGCTTTTCAGTTACTAGTTCAATGTTTTGAATTTGTTTTCCTTCAATGTTTCTTTAATTACATTTCTGTGATATTGATAAGATGCAGTGACTGGAGAGTGGCAATGCAGATATCATCCTTGGTCTGTCAGTACCAGCTGGTGCTTGCAGGTTTACTTCAACATTCAGCGCTATAGATGTTGTGGGTTTACTGCTGCCCTAAACTGACAAGTTGTGATATGTGAAAGAATCTTGAAAGCAACTCTAAACCCCAATTCAAAAAACAAAAACAAATGTAATTAATGTCTATTTCCAGGAAGGTTTTCATATGTCACTAACATGGAATGGGTTATGGTAATTGTAAGGTATAGATTTTAGTTATGATGCAAAATGTCCTTAATTGTTAAAGAAAAAGAGCAACTTTTGCAGATAAATCGATATTTGTGGTGTAAGCCATGCACTCCTTGTCAATTTAATTTATCATAATAAAGTGTGTAGTGTTGTACAATGTCAACCAGGACATACTTGTCATGTTATGGCTGACAACTGGCCTAATTAACAGCCAATCAAATCAAATAATCAATCAGAACAAGCTCATTGATTGGTCCATATGAATCCGTTCTTATAATGTTACACAGCCTCATATGCCGGCAGTTGCATGATATCTTTGTTAAATATTGCCTATGGTACACTGTATGTTGAGATTTTGCCATTGCATTTAGTATGAAGAACATTAATAACACAGATGCCAGCTGTTTCCTGTCAGGATCAGAATGAATGCAGTGGTAGCTAGGCTATGCTATTAAATGAACAGCTATCTCAAAGATATATAATTTCACCTCATCTAGAATGTAAGTCCCACATTAGAAATGTTTCTTGTATCTATTATTGAGATCAATACAATACAATAGACCTATATTATTTCAAAACAAGCCATAAACGTGAGACATTAAAGGTCAAGAGGATACTGTTGGTTTGTTGTGGATAAAATGAAAAGAAGTCGTCTTCATTAGTTGTAACTAGTCTGGAACTAGAGAGTCTCAGCCTCAATATTCATCTCAGGTGGTACTAATTCTGGCCAACCTACGTATGGGTGAAAGATTCCCACTGTGCCATCAAACTATATTTCACTCACTCACTCACTCACTGGCCAATCTCTTCCTGATATCCTATAAGCAATCCATCTAGTGTTTTGGATGTCTAAAATATTTCTTGGTGTTCTGACCTATACCTAATACGTTGAATTGTATTTAATTGACCTCTACCGACCTGACGTGCGTGATAAATTTGCAATAACAACAAAATGAAGAAATCTGGTGTTGAGATTGTTCCAGGTTGTTCCATTTTCTCAGATACATATCTAAATATCAATGTTAACTTTTTTTTTTTTTTTTAAATATTTAAATCTTTTGAAAAAGTAAACGGTAGGTGTAGGTATCCTATGTCCATCTGCATTTTCAGTTCTTATTTAGTCCTCTCCATGTAGATGTCCATCTTTGTCATGCTCTTGCTTGGTATCTGTTCACCAATGCCAGCATGTACCAATCTTCCCCACATGCATGTTGTACTATCTATTTTTATGGTCCATATTTATTCTTTGAAATGACAGACCTGTTTGGGTGGTTTTGACTTAAACTACCCTGATGTATTTCCTGTACAGATTGCATGCACTGCAGAAGACCTCAACTCATGGAGATGCATGACCTCTCCAAGACAGTTGATATTAGACACAATCATTGCCCGCTGCTTTAAGATATCATGCAGTATGCACCTACTGTGCTTCCACTAGTAATTCAAGACTGCTAAATTGTCAGCATTTAGGCTTAACTTTGATTATGATCGGCAACCACATAATAACAAGTGATGTCCGGCCACTCCAAGCTGAAGGAACACATATCCTATATGGTTTTCCAGGTTTGAATACATTGACTCTCTGGAATCGGAGGAAATTGATTTCTCAATTATTCAATGTTGGTTTTTCCTGGTTTCATGATTGAATCAAATTTGCTTCAGGAGATAGATGTGATTTTCTAACCTGAATTGATGAGGGAAAAAGAAGCAAGGGAATTTGAGCCATGTCACTTGTGTTTAAAGAGTTTAACTGAATGGAAAATCTGATGGATGGCATTTCTAATACTTTTGGAAGTTGTAGTACACTAAATATCTTCTTTTATTGTTTGTACCACTTTAGATGTGTCATGTATTTGCATGGCTCAGCGATATAAAATACCAATCTTATTCAAATTTAAGCATGATTTTTATTTTATTTGATTGTTTTCAAACTATTATTGCTAGTATTGATTCATCAAAGTGAATGACAGCGAAAATTGTTTTGAGCTTCCTCTGTGAATTGAATAACTTTAAGGATTTATATAATTTGAAGTTATTCATGAGATTGGATCTCTTTTCTTGTCATAGGAAAACATAAATTTTGATTTCAAAGTTGTAGAGTCTATGTAGCTAATGTATGTGTTAACATCCTCAGATTCCTTGCACAACAACATTATTAAGTTCAAACTTCATGACCAGTTCAGCTATATATCCAAAATCACACATGAAGCACACATAAAAGTCCCCAACACCATCAACATGGACATGACCAATGTTAGATTTTCATGATGATGACAAATGGGAAAGGACATATGCAGATTGTATGGTCAGACTTGATAAACTGCAGTAAGATAGCATCTGTAGATGGAGCTTGACAGGCATTTTGATGGACCAGAGGTCAATCAGGGTAAAGGTCATGGGAACCAATGACAGGCACTGATCAGATACTGACCAATGGGATGGATGAACATGCAAGGAAGGAAAGACAATTAGTCATCGGATACAAATACAAATCTTCAGTGAGTTGATGTTCAATGATTTTCAATGTACACTAAATTTCCTTTCCTCTGAATTTTGCTAGATTTCATTGCTAGATTTCATAAAATGGAAATCAAGCTACACTAGGCAATACTTGTGTACTTGTATGGTAACATCTGTCATTAACATGAATATGGTAAACCGAGCATTGTTAAATAATGTGGCATGGTACAAATTATCACATAGCAAATTGCAAGCATGCTCAGACTCACAATTTGATGTTGTTACTACACAGTATTTCCATTTGATTTCACTGAAACATTTATATCCACATACACCATGTCTGTAACTCTGCAAATAACAGATTTTACCTATTATTGAGATAAATCTTTTTAACAAACCATGATGGCCAGATTAGGTAGCTCTTAATGCAACTCTCTCACAGATATTCTACCACTTGTATATTTTATATAAATAAAATATATGTATTCAATATTACTTTTTTGAAATTTCACATTCCTATTATGCACATAACAGAGGGAATTCTGTGTTTGAAAACTATTTTTATTCTCGTCTTCTGAGGGACCATTAATTTGTATACAAATTTAACTACTGCATAATAACTCTTATAGTATATAACTATATACATATATAGTATATAATTGTTATAGTAAGAAACATTCAGGTGGTTAATTTACAGTCCTTCAATGAGTTTAATTTTATTGAAACAATGACTTCTCCCTAATATTGGCCATGAGAGATTTGCTTTAAGATAGTAATAATCTATAGCAGTGTGCGTATATATTTCTAACGTTTATGGAGAACATGCTTATAAAGTTGTGTATATATATTAGTTCTGAACTTTACGACCACTTTGTTGACACCCTTTGAAGCAGTTGCACTGAAATACTCTATCATTCACTGTTTTAGGGTCATGCTGTCAGACTCATTATCTAGAAGTGTCCGTGGCCACTTTGCAAAGCCAGCCCTTGTCTGAGACTTATCAGACTGAGATACACATATCTTCTTTTGTGGGCAGTGGCTAGGAAATCTTGTGGGTTATCATGAATAAGATGGGTTCTTAACAGTGCCATTAAGTTGATAAGAATTTAAAACATTTTTTATTTCAAGTCCACTACTTCCATGAAACATGCAAGAATATTTTGCGAAATATTACATTTTTTTCTCTCCATTTATCAAAGTCATCGTACAGAAGGAAACTTATTTTGAGTTTTTGGTTATACTAGGACTACAAGATATGCTTGCAGATTTTGCAATGCTTTCAGTCGGGATCATTACGTTAGTGTTTGTCCTCAATCACCTTATGCCATGGACAGCACATATGACTAAAATGCACCTGTATTGTGAAACTCCACTGTCTTGCATCATGATCTGTATGGTGTTAATATCACACACACACACACACACATGACTCTTCAGACTCGGGATTCATTTTGTACCAATAGACTTAGCTGTATATAGGTTCTGCTCAGATATATGAAAAACGAGTTTCACAATAATTGTATTTCAGTCCTACATGTGTGCATGGCATTTGTGTGTCTCTTCAATCATCTGTTCATATCTGTTCATACCATCTTTGAGTGTGTCTTTTCAATAAATTTAGTGCTTGTCATCAATCATCTTGGTGTGTATGCTCTATAATAATTGTGCGTGTGTATGTACGTGTGTCCTCGATCAATGTGTGTGTGTATTTGTGTGTATGTGTGTCCTCGATCAATGATCTTTGTGTATGTCTTTGTGTGTGTGTGTATGTGTGTGTCTGTGTGTTGTGTCTGTGTGTGTCTGTTTGTGTGTTGTGTCTGTGTGTCTCTGTGTGTGTGTGTGTGTGTGTGTGTGTGTGTGTGTGTGTGTGTGTGTGTGTGTGATTAATCATCGTTATATGCTACATTAATCATCTTGCCAGTAACTTTACCTGAGTCTGTGAATACATCGGAATTGGGTTTGGGCAAATCTTAAGCCTTATCAAATAATGCTTGGAGCAGTTGGTTGCTTTGTATCCATCAGATTGGCAACAGAAAAACACAGGTCATTACTCTGGAAATCTAGCTCAGCTATCAGTTGAAATGTCTTCTTGACTGACTTTTTTAAAAACATGGATCTGGTGTGTGTGAGACGTATTTAATCCTGCAGCGATTAGAGTCAATCCTAGTGTTTCCTTGTGTCTGCCATGGTGAATATTCAAACAGGAAGTATCACTACCCTCTTGGGACAATCAGATACGCCCCACAGTGCAGTGAACCATGATTAATTCAGAAGAGAAGAAGGTTAATGAAGCTAACTTTAACTATACACTCGTCACACAGTGACTAAAGACTCTGTTTGTCTGCGTCAATGCGATATGTCAACACTGGCTCTTGTTTACCACTGCTCCATGTGTCTGGAGTTTAAGGGTTCTGGAAGGAGACTTCTGTTTCAGCCAACAAACAATTACCAGCATGGCTTCCTGCTGCCCCTTTCACAGACAGGCAATTACAGATCTCATCACTGTCCATCACATACCCCAACCTGTAGCCTGACAGAAAACCATCCAGTTTAGCTAGACTATATACTCGCAGGAGCGATACCATCAATAATCTAAATAGGGGCGCGGTACTCCTTACTCCTCACACCATGCTGGTACAGATGGTGGGGCTGGGGTTGGGTGGGGGGGGATAGGAGCTTGACCTCATCTCTCCAGCCAGACTGACCGATAACTGGTCAAGTTTATCATGGAGTTTAGGATTAATGGACACTTTTGTGGCATCTTGGATATACATAGTATCAGACTTTTAGGTTCAATTCTCCCATATAAATGGATCATTTCCTATATGGACACAATAAGCAAACAGGGCACTGTTTCATAAAGCTCTCGCATACACTAAGAAACAATAGTGCTCTTTTAGCTATCAGCGAGATAGATGCCAGGGACAGAGGGATGTGGATACAGAGCTTCATGAAATTTCAAAGGGAGCTCTGAACTAATTGGAAAAAATTATAGTTCATTTTATTAATAAGCAATGTCATTATGATACCAATCATTTGGTCCTTTATTCTGAAGTTAAATAGTTCATTACAGTATAGGTGTACGGCTTGAGACTTCTGGGAGTTGTGGGCAGGTGCTTCTACACTGTGGTATCACCTGTTCACGTGGGAGTTGATCTCACACCAGGATGAAGACTTCAGTCTGTACCCAAATAAAGAATCTTGATTATACTTGCTGGCCAACCCATGTGAAATAGTTTTGGCATCTCATGATGTTACTAGGATGGTAAACATTTTAAATGAAAGTGTCAAGATTGAAGATATAAAAGCAATTATAGATAATTACAAATATTAATTATAAGTGTCAAAATATTAAATATAATGTAAATATATTTGTGTAGGTGAATGGAAGAATTTGAGTAATTTGCAAATTTACCCCACTGAAACTTACTACTACATAACATGTAGTACATGAAAAATATACTCA
This sequence comes from Lepetodrilus schrolli, assembly GCA_032361225.1. NCBI lineage: Eukaryota > Metazoa > Mollusca > Gastropoda > Lepetellida > Lepetodrilidae > Lepetodrilus > Lepetodrilus schrolli. The sequence goes on along the minus strand of JAUTBT010000662.1, from coordinate 10,750 downwards.
AGAAAATTAATTAAGGGCCAGCAGCCTTTTTGGATATATAAATGTAGCCTTATATTATATTAACAATGAATATTTCCCTAATGTCTGTAGGCTCCAGGTACTCTTTAAGAACTTGCAACCAAATTGGAAGAAGAATGGCACCAGATTCCTCAAACCTAGTTCTGAAATTTAGTAGAAAGCATCCCTACAAATGATCTGCTTGCCTGTAATTTATTTTTTTTAGTATATTTTGTGTCTGATTAAGTATGAATTCATGTTCGCTGTCAAAGATTATAACCTCCAATCAATGTTTAATACCTGGTACAGAATACAATGAGGAGTGTATTTAGATTAACAACATATTTCGATGAATGGTCTCTTCCTTCTGGTGAAATATTATGAGATTGAATACTTCTTAATGTCTCAGTGTTTTTAAGAATCCTTCATATAAAAATCAATATATGATAACAATAATATGAATAGAATGTGGATTTAATTTGCTTCTTTCTATTGAATTTATTCCAAATTGATATTTTATGTTTATTGAAGTCAAATTGTACATGTCTATGTCAATGTATACTTGTCCTACAATATTTACATTGTATTCTCTACAGGATGAACAAGCCAGTTATGATGTCAATGGCCATGACCCTGATCCACAGCCTAGATACGACTATTCCAATGAAAATAGGTATTTCTTCAAAAAACTGTCCATATCATATTCCAGATTTAATATCATTGAACTTGTTGTAATAACAAGAATGTATTTATTTTTCCTGAATGTAAATGAATACTTAAAATTTGCAGCTGGGACCAATTTCTGGTAGTCAAGTGTTTGCTGGATAGCAATGCCATTGGTTCTAGATGGCAATGTTCAACAGCATCTTGCTGGATTAGTCGGTCACTCTATGCTCTTTGGGCATATCACCAGTTGCCTCCAGCTTCCAGAAGGTTAATAAGATGATGACATCTCTTCACTTTCAGACATGGAACCCGCTGTGCTGGAGAGGTTGCTGCTCAGGGAAACAACTTCATCTGCAGCGTCGGTGTCGCATACGGAGCCAACATTGGAGGTACACAACATTGACTACACCTTGGCTGACCTTGTTACGACCTGATCCTGTCACTAGACTATGACAGGCATACGTAATACGTTCTGCTATTTCTGATGAAGATAGCAGTGATGTTTCTGAATGTGGAATGACCTTTTGCTCAGTGACTAGTTTTGTTGTCTTAGCTTCTGAACGATATTACATTTTTATCAGCTTTTAAGAAAAATAATTAATTTTAATGGCACTTGGTTATGGCAAGACATAAATTTTGAAATGGTAAATGTTTTAGTATTCATTGCTTGCCAAGAATTATTGCCAATTGAATTATTTGATTTAATGCATGCTTTTATCACAAATGTGATAAAAAAAATGTTTAAATATGAAAAGTTTAAATATTAAATCTTGGGGTTTAACCATCTCCCTGTTGGATTAGACACAAGCACTGCTCTTTAGGGCATCTCCAGTTGCCTCCAGCATGGAGAGGGTTAAAGAATTGGAAAGTGAATTGGAAAGTGAAATTCATTGGGCCGATATATTAACTACATGTTATCTATCATTGGATTAAGGTGATTCTTCCTACCTGCAGTAATTTTAATCTATGAATGAAATATTAATGTTTGATATTCCTGTAGGTTTTTTCTCTCGATATAATAACAAATTAAATATTACTAATACAATCTGTCCAAAATCTTTTAATTGTTTTTCTTGCAATTGCATACATGAATTCTAAAAAGAAAAATCGTACATCCTAAGATCAAAAACTACTCCCAATTCTATTATTTTAAGAGATTAAAAACAAACTACAGTTAAGTAGTATTCCAAAGATATGAACAGTGCAATGGGCACAGCAATAAACTTTTATTCTCATTTTACTGCAGTATTATCTTTCCTATGGGAAACAGTGTGTGCATTGCCCCGGAACCCTGGCTGTAGATGAACGTTCACTGATATGCTAATAATTGCTCTGTTATTCTCCTGCAATACAATAAGTTAGAATGATATACATGACTATTGCCAGGCCACCCACTGGGTTCCAATCACAGTTGGGTGAAGTCTGAAATTGTGGGGGGCCACCTGATAGACATTAGGAACGTGAGTAGAGTGTGAGAGGGTTTTCCTTGACAGTCAAGTCCACGGTGCAGGGTCACCAGGATCAGTGGTGACATTTACATTGGAGAAATAATATACACAGATTAATACATTACACGTGTACATGTATTCTTAACACATTGCTACATATTGAATAGTATTACATATATTCTGAAATATTGATATTATTAAATTATTCCACAGGAAGTAATTCAGTCATGAGCACATGTTATTACAATATTGATTACAATATTGATATTGTATTTCTAAAGACTTTGGGGTCTATATTGTTAGTTTGTATGTCAAATAAGTTGTTGTATTTTTTATATTTACTTTAGTGTCACCTTCTAGTTAAAAGTGAAATAGCTGCCGAAGTAAGCGAAGACAGCTCTCGCTGGAAATGCCTCTGAAAACCTAAAAAAAAATCTTAAAGAAAACATTTTAAAATAAAAAATGTTGCGGGGGAAAAAATTGCTTCCAGCATCTTTAACATGCCACACAAACAGTGTGAGTTGTATGAGATATACATGATCATGATAGCACAACTGACTGACCAGCCGTGTCTGCAGGTGTTCGTATGCTGGACGGTGATGTAACAGACTCTGTGGAGGCACAGTCTCTCAGCCTCAACCCCCAGCACATCCACATCTACAGCGCCAGTTGGGGGCCTGACGACGATGGCCGCACCGTGGATGGCCCAGCCACCCTCGCACGCAAAGCCTTCTACGACGGCATCACCAAGGTAAGAGGAACGGAAGAACGCACGTGACCGTCTTCTCGGATCACGCGTTTCATCGCTTCTCAACCACCATTGTCATTTCAGTGTTACTTTACACAATAGTAAAACGATGAAGCTTTGTCTTGGATGCTGTGCAATAATTAATTGAATCCTCCATACTCTCGTAGATTTAGATTTTGAAGACTGCATCCCCTTCAACCTCCACAAACCAGCGAAGATGTGACGTATTTAATTTATTTCAACTATTACCCACCAATTGCAGTATTTGTGTGTAGCGTTACTTCTATGCCATTAGTGTATGATACTGAACTGTAAACTATATTTTAACATAGTATGGTGTGATATCAAAGGCGCTGCCAATACTGCCAAAATGCCAAAAATGTTATGCCCTTACTTTTAACCCCCTCGTTAGTAATGACTACAAATGCCATGAGCTGGTGATGTACATACAATCACAGTGGCATAACATCATGTCTGGGCAACACCCAATTGATGGAACTGCCAGTTAACGGGGCCCAGTTTATGTATTTGTAAACAGACTGTTGATGAATTTTCAATATTAGTTTCTTTTTTTCAACAAATTTATGCAATGTTAGAATAAGAATAGAGTACGGTCTACACTTATATATAGTGTATTAAAGTAGAGTTTTGACCTGAACTATTATAATGTTAAAGTACTCAAACGCAGGCATCCTCATGCTTTAACTATAATAGTTCAGGGCAAAACTAAGCTTTAATACACTATATATAGGGGTAGACCATACTATATCTCTTAAATATTACAGACTAGGTACTATTGTAAAATGTCAGTACTATGGGATGTAAGTAAGTTGCAGGGATTATGTCTTTTATATCCAAAGAAAGGTTGTTCCACTCTTGCTGCTGTATAGGCAATTCAAATGCCAGTACTGTTGTTTGGCAATTTTAAAGGACAGTCAGTTTATATGCCAATACTGTTGTATAGGCAATTTTAAAGAACACTCAATTTAAATGCCAGTATTGTTGTATAGGCAATTTTAAAGGACAGTCAATTTAAATGCCAGTATTGTTGTATAGGCAATTTTAAAGGACTGCCAGTTTAAATGTCAGTACTCTTGGTCATAAGGAAGTCAGGTCTGCAGAGATAAGGGGCACTATTCTGGATCTGGGAGGTTTAGCTGGTTAGGTCATTGGTCTTGACAGAAAACTAAACTGGCTTCAGGATCAGAGTACAAGCAGGAGGCTTTGACATGAAGGAAGCAGGACTAATTGCAGAACCTGTCAGTTGGAATCGACAACAACTGTGTCATTGAAGGCAGGGCTTTCTTTACAAACAGATCAGATTGGACTGACTTGGTAAAGAAGAAAGAATATTTTTGTCAGTTAAGAGTGACTTTGAGGTAATCCATTTTGTCACAATTGCTATTTCTTTTGTGGGATCGGCATGCGATAGCTCTAGGTTTGTAAAAACAGTTGTACTGGTGGTAGGTGGCCTTAGACTATATTCTCTGTTAGGACTTAATGTACAGAATAGCTCATGTTTGTGCACTTAGGTTATCTAATGGTAATAGAAAGCAGCTGAAATGTCAAAAAAAACATGATGTGATTATTTTCCACATCTGTCACATGTAATTATCATCCCTTTAACCCTAGCCATGCTGGACAAATCACAAGTAATCATCTATGGGGCATTTGTAGTTGTTCTTAACAGGGAAGAGATTAAAGATGGCATTACACACAGCAACATACATTATGGATATTTTGGTTCCAACATTATGGATATTTTGGTTCCATGTCTGTACATTCATTTTTATATCACTTTCATTTAGACAAATGATGCCAGTTTAATCAGCATCATGTTGATTTTTTTGGCCATTCACATAGAAGCATATCTCGAAAGCCATTAAGCAACCACATTCTTTATCAAACTTATTATGTGCTATACATAATGAACAGACGTAGATGTGTTCTTTGCTATCTTTATAAGAAGTTTTACATGGACTTTGGCTAATCTGTAGTTATTAATGTCAATTTTTAGAACAGATTAAAACATATTGCCAGATACTAATCAGATTGTGCAAGAGTCCTTTTACAGTCTTGAATTATTTTTGGTTCATTAATATGTTGTTTCATGTGAAAATAAATATGATTTCAAAGAAAGTAAATTGTATGTGAATGAGAACTTCTTTTGATGTATTTTCCAATGCTATTTGAGGTCTAGGAAACTTGCCCTTGTACTGAACACATGTATCCAGACACATTTCATTAAGAAGAACTTTTAGAGATGATCTTGAAACTCGCTGTATTTGGCTATGGAACAGTGAAATTTGATAATAGATTTACTATAATTTTGAATGGTCAAGGGCAATTTCTTAAATTTGTTATGAAACAAGTTGACAATTTGGTTACCGGGTAATCTAAATTACATAGAACCAATGAAGATTCTCAACAGGGATTAATATGTTCTATTTTGGTGTTTCACCTATTTGTTATGTTCAGTTTAACTGCATTGCTCAACAGATACTCATTAGCCTGAGGAAATAGTCTACTTAGGGGCAGCATGCAAGATGTTCTGTATTGGCAATCAAGCAGAGGACTCACGAACACATTCAACTTTGAAGTGCAAAGCCTGTGTATAATGGATCATGCTTATCACCGGGGGACATATCTTGGTATTTCCATTCCAAAGTCTTCCAAGCCCACTAGAGTGTGTGGCAAGTGGTATCAGTTGTAGCCTACTACTAGTATTCTGCTACTGGGCCTGGGTATCGTTTCACGAAGCTCTCATATCTACTATAAGCAATCTTATAGTGATCTCTTATACAAAGCGATCTCATACATAGCGATTTGGCGCTTACGAGAGCGTTATGGTCTCGTAGTGGATATGAGAGCTTTGAGAAACGACACCCTGAACCACACCTATCTGGGCCCCAAGGGGATTTATAATGGCTGACTACAGGGGAGTAGTAAAATGTGATTAGCATGTGCCAGCCCCCTTGCTGGAGGTACATTAAGTGTTATCCATACTACCTGATCTCACCAACAGGGTGCCATCTATTATGCAGGCTATGATAGGCAGGACCTTGTCATGGTGTGTGTGGTGTCAGTTCTGGCCTCAAGCCTTAACTTTGTATCACTAGGATGGCAGTTGGCCTGCAATGTCAGAATGTGGCCTCCAGTACAAAAACATAAGCAGTTACTTTGTGGTTATTTATATGGTAGGTGTATTTAAGGTTAAAGGGATACATGACTGTTGCTTGATTCTATGGCCTTCAATATTCTGTAATCAGTTATGAAACAACATTTAGACTAAACTTTATGGCCACTGTTCCAAATTGAACCTTCTTATTTCAGTATGCGTGTTTGCTGATTAAAACATTAAAATTGCTGATTAGTAATGGAGGTGGTCTTCGTTGTAATATGATACAAGAACCCAGTATAATTTTTAAATATTTAAACATAGATTATATGACAAATTCTTAACACTGCAAATTGCATGTTAACCACTAAATATTTAAATGAAAAGTGCATTCCATCGAGGCCATGATGTTGTGTCAAGGAACCTGAATGAAGACTTGCAGAGCTGCGATTCCTTCCACTCAACACACTATCCATGTGTCCAGGCACCTGAATGGAGACATTATTTCAAGAAGAGTTATTTCCACTTCACACATGGGCATAATGTCCAGGGGGAGCATGAATGGAGATGCTCTCTGACACTTCAAAATCTGACTCCATGTTGTAATGCATCTGGACATCTCCTCATCCTCAGCCAGCTCCCCTCGGTGTGTTCTGAATGTCTAGTCTGTACAGGTGGTAGATAATGTCAAAGAGGCCAGCTCATGGAGAGGGGGAGAGAGATGGAGAGATATATGGAGAGAGATAGCCATAGACGCCAACCTACCTCGGCCACAGAGATGGCAGGGCTTCTGTATTCCTGAGTCTTTTACATAATCAGCCCTCAATCAGAGCTAGTCATGAGATTCTTGCAAATTAATGTTATCAGGCCCTGAGTTTACGAAACATGAGTACAGTCATATTCTCAGCTCAAGGTTTTGTCCACATATCCCCATATAAAATTTGAGCTTGAGCATGAAATCTTACTCAGAATGTTTCATATTCTCGGGGCCAGATGTTTCTGGTATACTAACATTTTTGTCAAATTGGCCCCGAGTTGTGGATTGATATCTAGCCTGTTTGTATATGTGAACAGTTCTCTCAGCCTGGCTATACGTATATGTGAACAGTTCTTTCAGCCTGGCTATACCTTTCTTATCTGGTGCAAGTGTTCATGGTTCTATTAACCCTGTCCCTACTGGAACCATCGCAATGGCTCCTTCATGAGGCATCTGTTTGCATCCAGCAGTTAGAAGGTTAAAGACATACAGTCATTAAATATACCCTGCTGAGATATTTCTAGCCACAATGTTTGCAGTTTACTCATTGTGATTTGGGATTTTGAACTAAATGCATTATATGTATTTGATTATACTGACATTTTCTCAGCACGGGTTTGTTTGGATGTAGAAAAGTGCGACGTAGTTTGTTAATGTTAGTCTAAATGATGACTTCTTTCATGAAAATTCAAATTGACTTGTGTGGTCAATGCACGCGAATTAAGTTTGCATATCAAAGGGTTACAAAATGTCCCAACATGCAGTTTCTGTTTAAGGAAGTATTCTAGGTTAAATATTAATACATGTCTCAACCTGCTTTTAAAACACATCAATAGTATGCTGCATCAACATGTGTTTTCTGTAACAAATGAGATCTCATTTTAATAAGTAGCATACCTTGAGGTTGAGCATAGAGTGCCAGAACAGGCTTCAAACTTTTGCTTTAGTGTTCTGTGGTGATGTATTCATGGTGTGGAGTGATAAGCTGGTAATAACAAATAAACAGATGATAGTTTACAATGTCCTTCATATTTCTTGCATGTATTCTTAAAAGAAAAAGGTGGCTATATATTTATTTTTGGCAGCATAACAAAAATTGCACTCCCTCGAAATAAAGTGCACCATCAACTCTCTCCAAGCTGAAGGCAACCAGAGATGCCCCAAATAGCAGTGCCTGTGCCTAATCCAGCAGGGAGACAGTTAAAGTATTTTAATATATGTTCAGTAACCTTCAGTGTGTTTGATGAATAGTTTCTTGCTGTTTTTTCTCCTCCTTCTAAATATAACTTTTTTGTTTGTTCACTACATAATGTATTATGTATGGGTGTGCAGGTAATCAGATGATATCTTAACTATTGCAGTATGTATAAACTGTTGGCAATAAAATACAGATTGTACAGTCATAATAAAAATGCTTCCACATGAATGTCGGTATTGTAAAATTCCAAATCTAGATGTAGAAAAGTTATGAAAATACCAGAAGAATTGGTTAACTGAAATCGATAACTGTTTTAATATATCAGTCCCCATCAGTCTCAAAGTGAGGAATAATCTTCTCCTAACAATATGAGTATAATGGGAGACAAACCTGCAATAAACACTAGAGGTATTAAACCACGTTTGTAATATTTTTGGAAGTGTCTTAATTCAATTCTCTTCACAATAACAAATTTTATCATTGTTTTTTTGTGCGTCCATACTGCAGAGAATATTTTCCACATTTGTTAATATGACTGTAGAAAAATTAAGGCAGTGGCACTTTAATAGCCAAACTATGATCAGATATGGAGATTAATACCACTCTGCTCTCGAACATCGAGCCAGTTCTAATTGGGCCATCTCATCTTTCCCTCAATAAATTACCACATGATAAGATGAGCTTGTTGAGGTTATGGGTTGTTAGCAAGGATGTAGGACCATAGTACTGATAAATATTTGGTTTATACACACTCTATTTCCAGGCAGTGTATGCTATTCATCATTGTCGTGAGCTTTTCATTGCTTGTGTTTTAACTGGGGCCTACAGTGTGTACACACTAGCAATCAGCTGTCATCGGGGAGAAATGTTGTGACTTATTTGTAGGAGTCGGAGATGTTTCCAGACCTACGTTCTGTGATGTAGCTTACAAGGAGATACCGTCACTGTTGGTTTACGCACATAGTTTCACGAAAACACATTTACCAACATACCAGTGATGTCTGAGATTTTCAGGATGCGTCTTGTGCTTACTATTGGCATGTCTAAATCCATTTCAGAAGTTATTCTGAGTAGATATCGTTAGGCATTCATAACCTTCTTAAAGTTTTCCGTATGAGTGGTTATTAATGATACGCAAACATTCCTAGGTAGACATGTCAGAACTCTACTTTGCTTACTTAGTAATCATCCATCCATTCTAATCTACTAATAATAATGTGTACATTTATATTGCTTGAAAGCATCTCATAGTGCTACATTATTTCCTGGTCAGTAGATCAGTGTGCATTCATTTCTCATGAACTCCTTGGGAAGTATGCAACCATAGCAACCACTACAAATCAACAACCCACATTAGCTCATTCCAACCTACATTATACATGCAACCTAAATATAACACTAATTCATACAAATTCATACCAATCTGTACCATACACACACATACCAACCCATAACAGAGGTGTTACTGACATACCAACCAATACAAAAACCTACAACAATCTATACCAACCGATTCAAGCACAATTCTAGCTTGTACCACCGTAACCCAAGTATGCCCTGTGCAATACACAGAGATCGCTCAGGTTGGTTGGAAGTTGAGCAGGAACATGCCCATCTAGGATGTGGATGGAACAGCAGACTTTAGCTTGGCTTAACAGCCTCCGAGTATCTAAGATTCCTTCCTTATCAGCTCATTGATATGAGATAAATAATCTTGTTATGTCACCTTGAAAAAGTGGCCTACTTAAAAATAAAATACCTAGATTCACCAGGCCAGAAAAGAATGTCACCGTAATGTAGATGGTTACCTTCTTGCACTCAGCCTGGTTTGCATGGTCCCCTGGGAGTTGTGATGGTCACGTGAGTGCACACTGATCCATTGATGTTGTCACCACTGAGCAGTAGCACATTGCAAGTTAATGCATTATGTTAATATTTAAATAACCTCAGTCCATTGACACCAAAGCCATAACAGAGGTCTCCATGCCAAAATGTTCATGAAAAACTAAATAGAACTGTGTTTACTACACCCAAAAGGAATCAAGGCACCAGAAGCACATGAATGATTGGTGCCACAAATGTAATCAATGGTCTCCAATACTACGTGAAAGTAGAAGAGTTTCAAATAGGAGATAGGCCCCAGCTGTTGAATCCACATCCAATGGCCTGTAATCTGATTATGTGAGCTTTATTGAATAAAGACCGACATGGGGTTGCCTTGTTCTAGGTTGGTTCTCTAGAGGTTGCCTTGTTCTAGGTTGGCTCTCTAGCTACTACTGTCTTGTAAGTAAAGAGCTCTTGTGTTATGTTGCCAGCCTGCTGTTAACATGGTTCATAGGGTGAACACAGACATGTGGCCTGGTAGAGAGTGGTACCCAGTTGGCAGTTATCCCTGTGTCTTACACATGTGGCCTTGCTTTCCTTAGAGAAATGGACATCTATACTCATATATTTTCACACACATTCTGCAGTGTGTTTATTTATGAAACCACAATATTTGGAAATTATCCTGAAATTATTTCTTGGTGGGAAAAATTGACAACTGCTGTTTAAAGTGGTATAGTTGTATGTTCACTACGTAGGATTTCTATGAGATATTTATTGTTGAATGTAGATAAAGAAATTATTTAATGAATAGGCAGATTTCTTGATTCTTACAAGAATGCTTTCAATGCTTGTTATCGGAGCCAAAGGTTCCTGGTTCAAATCCTGCCCCGGGAGTCTGGCATCAATGTTCGCGAAATGTTCGCGAAAGTTACCTTTCTGACGCGATATTGATAGGATGCGCTGTCTGTAGAGTGGCAATGCAGTTATCATC